>JARFJB010001044.1:0-47856 GCA_036346205.1 Vesta saturnalis
CACCTCAATTTTTTTAATTTTTTATGTTTGTCCGAAACTCACCCCCTTTGTTTAAAGAGTCATTCAGTTTTACAGAGTTCTTTGTCCACCCCCATGCCCATAATTATGATTGGGTGTAATTTCTTTGCGACGGGTCAATTTCAAAGTAGGCATTGGAAAAAAAAAATTTTTGCTATGGAATTAAAAACTGTTAACATTATTTTAGAAATAATCTGACACATTTCAATGTTATAATTTTGTAAATTTTAATTAATATGAGCCGTTTAAGCACGACAGAAAGGAAAATTGCATTCGACTTCTCAACGAAGGAATGTCAAAGATCGTTGCGCACATTTACAACGTTAGCCGAAAGACAATTTATAATTTGAACCGTCGCGTCGAAACTACTGGTGATCATAATTATGGGCATGGGGTGGACATACAAAAATAAACCAAAGACCCGAAAGAATTTTTAGAGAAACTATGCAGAATAGAACAAAGAACCTAGAAACTGAATGACTCTTTAAGACAATAAACTGAGGTAAGAGTTTCGGACAGAACAGTGAGAAGAACATTAAATAAAAACAACTTGAGGTGAGAATTTATTTTACAAAACTTAAATAATGCCAAACCTTAGAGGGCGTCGTACCCTACGTTTTTGTTTATTATCGACCCGGTATAATGTGTAAATTTCAACCTCAAATAAAATGCTTAGGCTATAGAAAATCTACGGAAACAAGGATTCCAAATCCGCAAAATCATCAAGAACCGTCAATGCAATGTCAAGTTATAGCATTTTAAAAATTTTGCTGCCCAAATTTTATGTTCAGTAGGTGGCAACCAAGGCCTTAATCCAAAAACTGATAAAAATGTCTAGAGATATTGATGTGACCTTAGTAACGAACCATATTGCAACGACCAAAAAATTTTTGGAAATTTCACTCATACAAACTTTTTGATTTTTGCATGACTTCATTGATCACCCGTATATAATAAACCTATGGTTCTACGATAAATATACGTCATGCAGCTTAATCCGAAAAACTAGCCCTTAAAATTTGCAAGCCGCGTTCAAAAATTTGCATTCCTATTGAAAATATTTAACTTTAAATTTTGCCTAAAAATCACTATGTAAGTTTGAGTGGCCAGTTTGAACAATTCCATTTTCTTTTCTTTTCTCGATTTTTTTTGTTGTTGGTTACTGGGTGGAAAGGAAAGCACGCTTTTTTTAATTATTGCGTCAATTTCTTGATTTTAGAATTTACTTTCAATCTCTACGAAGAGGATTTAGAAGAAATTGACAATGACGAAACTAGTTATGTTCGTTTATCTTACCTTTGTCTGGAATTAATTAGTTTCGTGCGCATATACGGATTAAGATTTTAAAAGTAAGGCGTTCTTCAAATCTAAAATCTCAACCACCATCCTAGAGGTAAATGTTTTATTTTATCCTTTATTTTGAAATGTAATTTATTGTAAATTTATTTCTATTTCTATCTTAGAGGTTCGATTTTTTCTTCCTATTTGGAATTGTCAATTTTTTGGAGGAATAACAATAATCAATGAAACTGTTTACTGGTAGTCACCTCTCAATGCTGGTGTAAACTTTTCCCAATACAACCACAACTTCTGGATAGTAAAGGTCAGAATATTCAATTAAACCGTACCCCAAGTGTGGAAGAAAGTTTGAATTATCAATTTCTTAGCTTTAATTTGTTCATTCACTTTCTCTTTAGTAATATTTTCGTCAGTTAATTGCTTTATGAACTCAAGTTTAAGTTTCATCATTCTTATAGCTTACGTTTAGTAAGAAAACGAGTTGATGCAACCTCTATTTAATTATAATTAACGTTCATTATTGGCGGAAGTGTTTATTCTCATTTATTGTTTAGACATTTGTTAAATTTTATTATGATAGCTAACACTTGTTCACACTACCACTTTAAATATATTGTATATTTACTGTTGAAGGTTATCACCCATATTAGACATATATTATTTTTGTTCTTATGAATTTCAATTAAGTAATAATTGCGCTTGCTTAAAACTAAAACAAGATTGAATTATAATTGATTTTTTTTACCCAGTTTGAGTTAGGATATTTTAGAAAGCAGTATTGGTCAGGAACATCTTTTAACATTAATGCTTTATAATCATATTAAAATAAATATATATTAGAAAATCGCTAGCCGTCTTATTGATGTAGTTCTAATAATCAACGTTATGCCATTTTTTCTTGGTACATAATTATATTCATGACTGACTTTAGTTTAATAATTGTTATATAGCCATAGGTTTAAAGACACCTTGTTTTGTTATCCAATTGAATTATTTAGAACTAATGGTTTACGTTACAAACCATTTATAGCAATTGAATAACATTTTTGAAATATAAAGGCTATTTTCCTTTTGGTTACAATTTGGGCTTTTTCAACACTCCTTTGGTTCGGGTCAGCTTCACCGCAGCTAAATCAAAATGAACATTTATTTATGACAATTGTTTTCTATTTCCTCTTTAGATTTGCATTTCCATGGTTTCTCTACGATTTGTGTGGTTTTTCGACACTTCATTTGGATTGAACAAAATTCAGCCAACAAATCCAAAATCCAGAAATGCACATTTTATCAGCTTTATCTCAAACAAAATACAAAGTGGTTTGATTTGTGGTTTCATAATGGAACATAGTTTGTTTAGAGTAGTTTAAGTTGTTTAGTTAATTTTATCGTTTACTACCTTCCAACCTATATCTATGGATGATTAGAACATTATATAATCCGCATTGTATCGCTAAATCGATCGATTACGCCATTTTACCACTTAGGACAAAGTTTCGCCGCCATTAGTCATGATGTGCGCGCAAGTTTGTGTGCATGTGCCTGCGTGTCTGTGTGTGTTTGTGTTTGCGTTTTCGTTTGCGTCTGTGTTTGCATTTGCGTTTGCGTTTGTGTTTGCGTTTGTTTTGCGTTTGTGTTTTGCGTTTGCGTTTGCGCTTGCATCTTGTGCTTGTGCTTTGTGCTTGTACTTGTGTTTGTGTTTGTGTTTGTGTTTGTGTTTGTGTTTGTGTTTGTTTTGTGGGTTGCGTGGATGCGCGCGAGCGTGTGTTGTGGATGTGTGGTGTGTGTGTGCTGTCCGATACAGTGAAACTTTGACTAGTTTGCGTACAGCCATAAAGACAAACGTCCTGGGATGCCTACAGAAGGCGTGATCCTCCTTCATGATCACGCCCGTCGCATATCGCTAACATCACGTCACAGGTAGTGCGGATGAGGTGGAGGTATTACTGCATTACAGCCCGGATCTGTCACCCTGTGACTTCCATGTCTTTGAACCATTGAGAAGGCACTCAAGGGACAGCGATTCTAGTCGGACGTGAATTCCAGCAGGCAGTTTTGACATGGTTCCGTCAACAGCCAGATGAATGGTGCGACACCGGTATACAGCGTCTTGTGAAGCAGTGGGATACCTGTCTGTGGTACACTCGAACGTGATTTATTGAACCTGTCTCGTACATTAAATACTTTAAAAGCCTAGCTCGGTTCGGTTCGGGAAACGTGCTAACCTCATTTTCATTGTTGTTGTGTTTGGTTCGACTACATACATTTACTTTATTGATATACAAAGTATTGTCACATTTATAATACATGAGAACTGAAAACTCTTAAATTTCAGATATATTTTTCCTTTTCTTGATATTTAATAAATGATCTCACTTGTCATTTATCTCTAAACACAACAATGAACATCTCTTTTCATTTAAACATTTTCTGACGTTATTGGAACCTAACGTCTCAAGTACACAATCTTATTTAAAAATTTCATTTTCTGTGTTTTTGATCATTCTAAAGCTGTAATTTTTAAACTACATGAAGAGATTTAAAATTTTGACCAAATTATTTTTGAACCTGGGCAAACAAATTCCTTAAATATGGTCATTCTAGTATATAAACAAACACTAATATCTTATGTTACAGTGCGATTGTAATGTCGTCTTAGTTGATTGGGAAAGAGGCAGAAGGTCCACAATACGCCAACGCGGCAGCTAATACTGAAATCGTGGGACGTCAATTAGAATTCTCCTACTTCATTGATTAACATTGGATTAAAGGCTCAAGAAATTCACATTATAGGATTTTCACTAGGAGCCCATATAGCTGGGTGCGCATCAGAATTACTCAAGACTAATGGTCACCTGATCGGGAGAATTACAGGTACCGAATACTTTTTAATGTCCTAATAAAATTTTTACTTTTTAAAGGATTAGATGCCGCAAGTCCTCTATTTCGTCATAATAACTTTAGACCAAAATCAAAGAAGCTGGATAGAAATGATGCCATTTTGGTTGATGCTATTCATACAGATTCAAGCCCGGTAATATAATATTGCTCTGTATATGTGCTAAGTCCCAACACCGAGATCGTTCATTGAGCGAAACAATCAGAATGTCTTTTGACATTTTCAAACTATCAACACCGAAATTTTGACCACAACGTTTTATATCCGTTTAAAACCAATGTAAATGTTTAAAATCGATTACATTGAGATATTCCGTAATATCGTTAAAATTTATAACACAAATACTTTACCATCAGTCGGTGCAAAATAACCCGTTGTTTTGTTATTGTTAGTGTACGGTAAACCACGCTGAAAGGATGACGCTTAAACTAGGATATATTGTTGGGCATAACCTATGCAATTTTCAATTAATTCTTCTTACTGTTTCATTCACACGTTTATAAGAACTCAAGACTCTATCTTAATTTAAAATAAAAGATTTTTTAAACAGAAGGTGTCTTTAAGAAAGCAAATAATAAAGTACCAGAATTTTTCTGGTAATTTGATACGTCTTATATCAATGAACAACTTTCACGAAGGCACCACGCCCAAAGAAGTCATATTGAAAAGTTATAAGTTAAAATATATCATTTTGACCGTTTAGCGACTTTCTCCTGAAAGGAGAATTCGTATCTTTGCGTGCTCATATGGCTAAAACTGGGAGCTGTATTAATCAAAACTGGTGGATAACATGCGTGTACATTGTTACGGTATAAACTGGCAGTAAGACGAGATAACAGATAAACTTGGCTTTTGCTCGACTAGGCAGCGACCGATGGTTCGGTGTACTAAATTTTGCGCACAATAGAATAGAATGTCGAAATAGGGGTTGAAACGACATAAAACCGGAAAAGGGCGCCAGAGTATTTGAAATGTCACCATACGGGTTGAAATTCCTAATTACGTTAGTTCACAGCTTGCTCAAAATACTCAATAACTCGCTCACCTAAACGTAATCTTCGCAGGCGGCAGTGGGACCAGCAGATCTCCAACCTAAAAGGCTTCAAAAATATCTGCATGCCTAACTAAAATAATTGCGTGCCGCAAAAATCAATCATTAATTTGGTAAGAAAACACTAATCTATTGTTACATTACGTTGCTAACAAAATCTACTCTTAAGGTAATTTCCTTCAACAGCCACAAAAAACACTTTAATTCTGTACACAACCACTGAAATGAAAATTCCGCAAATCACAATTAATCAAATCATAAAAGAAAATAATGCAGTGATTTATCGGCCTCTAAACGTTACACTAAAATTCAATAATCACTTGAAAAGCTTTCGGACGTAATTGTTTCATTCAACTACACAGACTGTAATGACGTTAATTTAATGAGCAACTTAAAAAAGCTATACCGTTATCAGATGCTGTGTAATAATAGGTTCACATTAGAAAAAATAATGTGATTAAATAAATAAAGAAACAGAACCATCGAATTGTCGACGCAAATGTTACAATCTTATCACCTAGGTTATCTATTAACGGTGAAATTAGCTAACTCACGATGATTAAAATATATTATAAAATTGATTCAAATAAATGGCGTGCTAAAACGCACTTGTCACATAATTTTCGATGTAAATTCGTCAGTTTAAACCAAAAATAAAAAACCTTCAAATAAATTCGAATAATAATGCGGATGGATACGCCTGTATGTAAATGCATAACAAAATAATACAAATTACACACCATAAATGCGTTAGCTTTCGTCACCCACCACGATAATAAAAACACACAAAGGTTACCTTAGGTGAAGGATGCCCTTTCGTTACACAGTCATCTGGTACGGACCTGCAGGATGACCTCGGCTCTATGGTTGATGTTAACACGAGCGCAGCCCCCTATAATTCAGAGCTAATGACAGCCTCTCCTTCGACTCGCGTTATGATTAAATTTCAATTCGTTATATGTACACTGACAGTTATATTAACACGCTAATAATTAACTTTAATTATGTACAAGTCCTGATTAACGCTTATTATTCGTAACTTAACGAAAAAAACTGGTTTATTTATCGCAGGTTATTTAATTAACGCGAACTGTGAACTGTACGTTTGAAACTATGGACAAAAGCGAAGACTTCTCCAGAGAACGACGAAAGCACTTGGGAACACTAAACGCTTCCTCGATTTCGATAAGTCCCTATGGACCAACTGCACGCAACGATAAATTGGTCTCGTGAAGGGTGAACCATTATATAACCCTTATTTGGATTGTGAGGAATGAGAATCCTGCTACAATAATTCCTTCGACACGGACCTTGATCAAGGTTGTTGCGGTGATCACAACTTCTCCGTAACTTTAAAAACTAGACGCCTCTATGCCTAAACTACTACTGCTCTCGTGAATAATTTCATTTGTCACATTATTTTATAAACCCCTTCCATTAAATTAGCCAATTAAGGAAAAGGTACCCAAATTTTCTAAGTACGCGCATCCACAAATTCAAACTCAAAAATCGTCGGGAGAAATTGCATCGTCCACAACACCAGCCTCTTCTCGAAACCTTATCTAAGTAACCCTGCACACGCACCAAAGAAAATTTCGACGAAAATTACCCTTAAATTTAACGTGCATAGAATCCAAATTCTTTGTTTAAAACCAAACTCTTATCGACAGAAACGGCCCGGCAATGATGGCCAACTTTAACTTTTGCAAAAGTTGTACCACACAATGTAATAATTTGAATGCCTTCTTTAATTTAATTTTATATGATGCAATCTCAACATTTAACGAAATTGTCCCAATTGAAAATAACGAAAACATTTATTTATATAAAACTATCCTTATTTGCGAAGACACTAACGAATGTTTCCTCTCAAATCCATAAGAGGATTTCCTAAATATCGATTCCAAAAATGTAAATCACCTTTCCCTTTTAAACTTTCATTTTACTATGATCAACATCAAGGGCTTCATTTTGTTTTAGAAAAAATGCCTAAACCTTTTAAATACGCAACAGACAAAAGAAAACGTTACAGTAGGAAAGCTCCTGCAAACATTGATGCGCTATTACATCCAATTACGAGTTTACACTACATTTAAGATAATAAGGTAATAACAAATAATTTATAATTATGAAAATTAACGGCAAATCTTTGATAAAATCATGGACCCATGGCAACATAAACTCTTAGGTACTAACGCCATTCTTTTAGTAATACGCTAAAAATTTACAACAAAATTTCACACTTACACGTCTTTAGGAATAAGTTATTTCCATAATTTCTCTGCAAACGCTTACCTTAACGTTGCGTTTTAGACGTCTTTAGAAAATATTAAACAAGATTACTGTTTAAGTACTGTACCCGTATGTGCCTAGCACTTCTAATATTGTCACTTCAATGTGACCAATAATTAATGCAATAATGTTATATACTCTTTGCTTTGTATATTGGTAGCCTATTGATAGATCAACAAAACCATTAATATGATAACACAAAAAATTCAGATGCAAAATTGTGTTAACAATAACCAATAGTTTTTCACAGAGATTTGGTTTATTAGAACCCATTGGCCATGTGGATTTTTTTCCTAATGGTGGATTTGAACAACCTGGTTGCCACGATAAGAGAGCTTCAGTGGTTAAGAGCCATTTAGGTATCTTTTTCTGCAATTATCTCAAATATGTAGCCTTAATTTGTTTTTCAGAGAGGTCGATATCTATTGAAACAGCATGTAGTCATATAAGGGCTTGGAGATTGTTTAGGAAAGTTTGGAAAACAGCTAAATAAAGTACCAATTGTGAATTTTGGGTACAAATGTAAAGGTGGATTAAAAGAATTTCGTGAAGGATTATGTTTTCCTCCGTGGAACGTAGGTACAAACTTATTGTTAGATAAAAGTTACAGAAATGATTTGGGAAAATTGGGAGATGACGTTGAAGGAAATGGAATCATGTACTTAACAACCAAAGAGAAGTATCCTTTTGTGGTATGTAGTTATAAGCAAGTGGTGATGTTATTATAAGTGGATTGCAGGACTTCAACTACACCTTAGCATTTTCTTAGACGATAATAATCAAAATTTAAACGGCGAAGTACAGTTTACATACAGCAAGAATATAGTCACGCTACTTTTAAAATGTTTTATAGGTAAGTTTTAAGCACTTAAAATGTTCATGCAAAAAGGCCATTCTTTTAGAACATCAAATGGGACCAATGATAAAATAATGTATGGTATATCCGCCCTGGACGATTTTAAGATTAACGCTAATAGTAGCTTGAAGGGATCTATACTGTATAGAATGACGGACGTAAATAGTACAGTATCAAATGTTATGTTAATACAAAAGTTGCTATAAGAGACATTGAAGGACATAGGTGAAATTTATTACTTTTCAAAAATTATTCCATAACTGAATTTTTAGTTGGAGCTTTTGCAGGGAGCCTCCATATACCTCATGGAAATACTATTTCTCTTTCTTTAAACAGTGGTTATTGTCACTGAATCCTGGTCTTACATTTTCTTGACTAAAACCATGTGGCTAAATTTAAACTCGAATTCATATGTATTCGCCCAGTATTAGTTACCTGTAATTGTTATTGGCAGTAACACAAACCTTGTAACGTTGAATGTTTTGTAATAAAGAAAACAATTTAAACAAATTTAAGTTTTCTTTCGTCATTATTTGCAAGATTTTTCTTAAAACTTTTATTCCGTTACGATCTTGGTTAAAATATAAAAGACTAGATGATACAGAATTTTAATTAATACTACGATAACCGCATGATAATAAACTGTTTACGCAAAGAAACGTGCAATATATGGAAGTTGCGATTTTGTGTTACGTTGACAAAGATACAATAATACAGTCTTGCCTCACATAGCTTGTAGCAAAAAAACTGTTGTTGCTTATGATACAGAATTTAACAGCCTGTTAGATATTTATCTCATAATGTATACGTTGATACTCATCTTTCGCTTATAAGCAATGGTAAATATTGTCTTAGCTAAGTACTCATTAGCTAGACCCTTTGGCCTATAAGATCCAAAATGGAAGTAGTGTGACAGTAGTGGACAAAATTTACCTCTAACTTACAGTTATGATTAAAGAGATTGTGTTATGAACAAACACTGTGGATCTCAAAGTGCTCACACTCAAAAACGTAGTGAACATGGAAGATTAAGTGGTTTTGCGCTACGTTGACAAAGATACAACATGCCCTTGTTTATCTAATACTGACTGAGTGCTTGTAGCCCAAAAATGGTAGGTTCCTATAGTATAGCAAATTTAACAATCCGTTTGCTTATTTAACTCAAAATTCTGTATGACTTTACAAATGTTTCAATCACAAGCAATGGTAAATAGTTCGTTAGCTAAGCACTAACTTAGCTAGACCCTTCTGGCCTTTAAGGTTTAAAATGGAAGTAGTGTGGTTGTTAATAGAAAAATTTAGGTTTAATTTACACTGAATGGTTAAAACATGCCACTTTGCAGAGGTTGTGTACAAACCAAACTACAGATCTCAAAGTTGTAACGACCTAACCAAACACGTCACATAAAAAATGGAGTAAATTAGTGAGCACGGCTAAGCACTCAGTCTAACGGTCAAATAATTGATGAACTGTAGATATATGGTTAGGTTAGATAGAGAACAACCAAAGAAATATTGGAAGTAAAAGCGATGTGAGAGTAATGAGCGCCACAAGCTTTTAAAACAGCAATTATGATTTAATTAGAGAGGCCCTATAAAGCTTGAACCAGGGAGAAGAAAGAAGCAAAATAATAAACACCAGTTCCCAGAATAACCTTGTTTTATTTAAATTTCAAAAACATAAAACTCAATCACATCGACATAATATATGCAGGATATATCACTCACACACACACACACACAATATAAAACACACACACACACACACACACACACACAAAAAAAAAAAAAAAATAAAAAAACACACACACACACACACACACACACACACACACACACACACACACACACACACACACACACACACACACACACACACACACACACACACACACACACACACACACACACACACACACACACAAAAACATAAATAAAACAAGCATCGCACGCACGCAACGATCGCACGAAACAACGCACGCACACGCACCACGCACACACCACGCACAGCACGACACGACACGCACAGCACGACACACACACACACACACACACACACACACACACACACACACACACACACACACACACACACACACACACACACACACACACACACACACACACACACACACACACACACACACACACACACACACACACACACACACACACACACACACACACACACACACACACACACACACACACACACACACACACACACACACACACACACACACACACACACACACACACACACACACACACACACACACACACACACACACACACACACACACACACACACACACACACACACACACACACACACACACACACACACACACACACACACACACACACACACACACACACACACACACACACACACACACACACACACACACACACACACACACACACACACACACACACACACACACACACACACACACACACACACACACACACACACACACACACACACACACACACACACACACACACACACACACACACACACACACACACACACACACACACACACACACACACACACACACACACACACACACACACACACACACACACACACACACACACACACACACACACACACACACACACACACACACACACACACACACACACACACACACACACACACACACACACACACACACACACACACACACACACACACACACACACACACACACACACACACACACACACACACACACCTACCACAGACAAATCGTTATTATATTAACCTAGAAATGTTTCCAAATTGATTACAAACAAAAAGTATAGAGCGTGGCGATTGATCGCACTTAATTATCACATACGCTTATACTTATCCTATTTGAATTAAAAAAAATTCTCACTAGAGAATAGCCTACTTATGTTTAAATATATCTATATCGATCACAATTGAATATCACAAAGTGTAATTACTATCGGACGAAGGCAAGTTGACAAACAATAATGTTCCCGACAGACGAAGTTAACTGTTTTGAGTATTTTAAATTTAAACTTATCGGGTCGTTGAAAGATCTTTCAAGGTTACCTGAAAAGGAAAATGTTTCACAGCCAAACAGGCTAAAGATCTATTTAGAATTCGAAACTTGCCGTTGTTTTATGTTATCCCCAATAATCAAATCTCAATAGGATATACTCGGTAAGAAGTTATTCAGTGCACAAATTGATCTTAACAATTAAAACATCAACAAACCAGACAACATAATGTCATTTATCCACTGAACGCTCTCACTGATCGTATAAACCACTTAAATCTAAAATACGAATTTAAAGAAAATTTACAACATCCCGCTCGATATTTCCAAGTACCTACTACTTATATTCAATTATACAAAGTACAACCGCCCACGATTAGTACATCTCACAAGATATAGAATACTTTATATTCGATTTCTCTTATAGAAATGATGATTCCATCGATTAAATTAGAGAAAAGACTTTCGTAAGAATACTTCATTTTCACACCAAATGACCAAATAAATTTTTCAGTTCTCAGATCCATTGCTACCAAATTATTTTTAAACTTTTGTAAAACGCCCTCTAGCGGTAATCAGTAGACGAAGCAGATAACTTTTAAGTGAGTGGTTTTGAAAGCAACAAGACAACTGTAGAAATCGCCTAGCTGGCACTACTATGCCAATTTTAAACTTTTAAATACCTAATTTGTAACACAGAAACTTATAAAATTTATACTATTGAGGCAGTTATCAAATAAATGTAAGTCTTTAATTTTCCCATCTAAAGGTAATCTTGTAATACAGCGACTATAAAAATGATGAAGTCCATATGAATGAATCAAATATCGATTTTTGCACGTTACGGATTGCGTACCTTGCACGGCGTAATGTGAAAAAAATTTAGTAGTAACGTAAGTAGCTTCTGGCGGTAGTAAATAAGTATTTAGGACCTGTTTTGTTATTTTGAACATCTGGTCTGATTAGTAATAGGATGTGCTTACACGTAAATGCAGTAGGTAGCAACCCAAATAGCACACTAAAACTTGTTTTAAACTTCAGATAGTTTGTAATTGCAAATCTGGCTCACAATACGCATGCGAATGCAAGTGTATAAGCTTAATGCAAGCTAATGTAATAAGCCAGGCCACTATACCAAAATTGTAAATGATTTTGTACGTTCCATTTGATTTCAAATCGACACTCATATTAACACCACCGTGAAGTAATTATTCTGCCACTACCAGTAGGTACAGCTTTCATGGTCTGCTTGTTTCGTCGTGATCTTGTTAGTGATTGACTTCTAGACCATTTCTAGATGAATGGTATCACTTTGATGGGTACAAAACAGACGGCGATGAAAAAATCACTGCAAATTGTATCAATACTTCTACATCAAAAAAAATTGTTTTTATGTAAATAACTCGAAACGATTAACAAAAAAAATTACAAGAATGTTTTTCAATCAGAAATTTGATTTTCTGTCTAATAATAATTTTAAAGAAATCGTGCGGACGGGTTTCAAAATCGAGTTTTTGTGAAAAATCTAATGGTATTTTCATTTTTTGAATATGTTAAGTAGTTCCAGAGATATTTAGAAAACCGGTTTTTAATGTAACGGTTGTTTGCTATCTTGTAAACCGATTGTTGTATAGAAAATTATAAGAACAAAAAAATACTCAAAATTATATTACTAATCACATATTAAAAAAAATTGCAAAAGGGTACTTACATAATTTTATCTTCCCATAACTGACCTCAAAAGCAATCAATCGCTTTGGGTAGTTGATATCTATATGTCGCCAAATTTCAAGTTGATATGTTAAGCCCTTCGAAAGTTATGGAGTACACACACAGACCAGATTTTTTGCTCAAATTTTGTTTTTAAGTTTTCGAACATTTTAAAGCGACTGAGCAAATAAAAATTTTTGAAATTTTGTTAGCGATACAATACTTCTCATCTGTTGGATGCGGAAGTAACAAGAATGAAAATAACGTTAAGAAAGTTGTACGTAGTTTTATTTCTTCCACTCGGTACCGGAAAGGCCGTGGTGACGTGCGAAAAATCATTTGGTTTAAAAACAGTGCACTTTGTACGTTATCAATTCAAAAGTATTATTCCTTTCCATAAACGTGTTCATATCATATTAGAGTTTACATTGCATTGCAACATTTTGTTGCAGTTTTTTAAATTTTAAATTAAGTATTCATTATGTTAATTTCCGTTTGAAAACTATTATTTTATTATGTAACATAATAGATCAATATATTTTCTTTGAGGCAGTTTAACAATATTTAATTTTAATGACCTAGTTATTCTTTACTACAATTTTATAGTTGGCTTATACGTTTCTCAAACTGTTATATTAATAGCAGGCTTATGTTTATGTTTGAATTTTTCAAATTTGACAAAATTGTTTACTACATCTTTAACAATTTTTAACAAACATTACTACTGACGAAGATAACTGTAAGTGTTATCGAAACGTTTAGATTGTATAATTTAAAGTACACCATTAAAAAAAAATCCCAAAAAAGATAAGTATTTTATTATGAGTGTTAATGGTGAAAGTTTACATTTTCATATTTCAGTCCTTTATGGGGAGGAAACTTATCGTTTTATCAGACAATTTGAAAAATTAAGGAAACGTAAAGCACAATTATTATCGTCACTCACTTTTTATTACGATGCCGTCAAAAGAAAAATTTAATAAATTATACAAACAACAAAATAATAGACCATCTATTGATTGTAGAAAACAGTTATAAACCTTTCTGATAATGTTGGTTCAGATTATGCTATTGAAGCGCTTTCTAAAGGAGGAAATTTTGCGATAACACCAAGAGTAATTAATACCTTTTGAAGATATAATTTCCAACATCGAAAACTCCATTAGATTATTACCTTTGATGTTGCTAATGAAGTTAGATATAACACCGTTAACATATTACGTAAAACAAAACCTCCAAAGAGCAACTTATCCTTTCGTCAACGACATGCTTTCTTGATCTTAAACGCAATGAAAGTATTATAATATTAAAATCAGATAAAGGTAATGCAACTGTTATATTAAATATGAACGATTATAACACTAAGATAGAACAATTGTTGGGACCAGAAACTTATCGTGAAATACCAAAAGATCCAACAAAAAGTTTCTTTTAAAAACTAAAGAGCTGATTAAATTATCATCTATTCCTGAAGAAATAAAGAAGAAACTATCTAACTCTGAAGCTATTTCACCAAAACTATATGGTTTACCAAAATTCATAAACCTAATATTCCTTTAAGGCCTATTGTTAGTGCAATTGGTTCTCCTACATATCACCTTGCAAAACATCTTACATTGTTATTACAACCTCATATAGGAAAAACACCCCATTACATTAAAAATACTGCCGACTTTGTTGAAAAATGCATAGTTTCAAAATTGAAGAGGGTGATATAATGGTTAGTTTTGATGTTATTTCACTTTTTACAAAAGTACCTCTAAAATAAACTATTGAATACATAGATCATCTTTTTCCAAAGGGCATAACCATTCTTTTTCAGCACTGTCTTACTACAACTTATTTTCAGTGGAATAGTAAATTTTATGAACAGATTGAAGGTGTAGCAATGGGTAGTCCCCTTAGTCTTGTTATAGCTAATTTTTATATGAAAAAATTTGAAACATTAGCGTTACAAAATACACCTAAAAAACCTTCAGTTTGGTGTAGATATGTAGATGACACATTTGTTATTTGGAGATATGGAGAAGAAGCACTGCATGAGTTTTTGGTTTTTATAAATGGTATACATTCTAGTATTCAGTTTACCATGGAAAAGGAACTAATGGAAGTTTAGCATTTCTTGACATTAATATCTGAAAATAATAATTCACTATCTTTTAAGGTTTACAGAAAGCCGACACACACTGATAGATACCTTCATAAATTATCCAACCACCATCCACGTCAAAAAATTAGTGTAATTAAATCTTTAGTAGAGCGAGCAAAACGAATTTGTGACCCTGAATTTTTGAATGATGAATATAAATATTTAAGAAAATCCTTACAAGATAATGGATATTCACTTACAGATATTAATAATGTTATTACACCTTCCAGGCGTAACCTTAAAGAAAAACCAGTTCTTAATGTTGGTACTGCTTTTCTTCCTTTTATAGCTAATGTTACAAATAGAATTGAAAAATCCTAATCAAATATGGCATTAGGACTATTTTTAAACCTACAAGAAAAATTAAAGAACATTTAAGATCACCTAAAGATGTGTCAAACCCTTTATCATCTTCCGGAGTGTATAAGTTATCTTGTTCATATGGAAAAGTATACATCGGGGCCACAAAACGTAGCTTTGATACAAGACGCAAAGAACATATGAGATTTTGTAGATTGGGTCAACCAGAGAGGTCTGCTGTGGCTGACCATGCCCTGAATAATCTAAATCATGACATTCAATTTGACAATATGAAAATATTGTCAAGACAAACCCATTATTATGTTCGTTTGCAACGTGAAGCTATTGAAATATATAAACACCCGAATAATTTTAATAGACAAGAAGAAAATCTCCGTTTAAATAGGTTTTGGCATCTTATAATTAAAAAGAGCATAATGATACGCCTTGATTTTAATTTGTTTTCAACTTTTGGTATGTCTAGGTTTTTGCTGTGTTTTTCCTAGACCTTGAAGCAAATGCTTTACCAATTATATGTTAAATTTCCACAGCACTATAATTTAACATAAGTAGTTGAAATTAAATTGAAATTAAAATTACAAAGAACGTTCTGCATTGTGCTTTTCATTGTTAATAACACTTCCAATTATTGATAAAGATATCTCTTTGTTAGATTTAATTGAGTTATTTTTGATGTAATGTTTGGATTTGTGAATGCTTCTATCATTTTAAAATTGAAGTTTTTCACAACTTTACACTTACATCATAACTCGATTAAATTTTGTTAAATGTGTTTTTGGCTGGCAAATTTCATTGTTAGCTTTCGTCGTAGAGAGTGTTCTGGTTTGTCATCTTTGAGGCAGATTAACAATATTTAATTTTAATGACCTAGTTATTCTTTACTACAATTTTATAGTTGGCTTATACGTTTCTCAAACTGTTATATAAATAGCAGGCTTATGTTTATGTTTGAATTTTTCAAATTTGACAAAATTGTTTACTACATCTTTAACAATTTTTAACAAACATTACTACTGACGAAGATAACTGTAAGTGTTATCGAAACGTTTAGATTGTATAATTTAAAGCACACCATTAAAAAAATCCCAAAAAAGATAAGTATTTTATTATGAGTGTTAATGGTGAAAGTTTACATTTTCATATTGATAGTTACTAGTTTACATTGATTTTAATTTTAAGGATTTTTCGATAATTAGTACATGGGATTTTATTTTAACGACAACCTCTTTTAAACGTTTCGTAACTTAAGTTATTGTAGCGGCCCCATTATTTGCAATAATGCAAATTCAAGAACAAAACAATCGCTCAGTGATTTATCTTGATTTTACTGACAATAATGTTACTATTACTCAAATTAATTGCTTGCCTTACTTTGACTTTCCTGGCAATAATTAGAACATTAGAATTTATTTATAAGTCTGATATTTAATTACTCCCAAACCTCAATCAGATCAAACGAATTGGCCATCTAGTGGTAGGACGTTGTGCTATTTGACTCAGATAGACTGGACGAGGTTAAGTGTTGCATCATGTGCGGCAGGTAAACAATGAAACTACTCGAATTAAAATTAACGAGCTTTGCGTAATGATGGTTCAACCCGTTAATGTACTATTGTGAGAAAGAACCACCAATAAAACCCACTTTATTCATAAATAAGTAATGCCACAAGTACATTAATAAACCAAATAACACAAAAAAACTATCAAAGTGTTAAATATATAACAAAACGCCATTATATTAGGTTAATGTGCGTACAAAATTATAACATTAAGAGAAAAATAAATAAAAAGCAGTTTAACTACACATAAACACAATTAAAAAAAACAATGTAGTCACACCCACAATTGTGTCAAATAATCAGAATAAACATCGTAATATCAAACCTGTGGCCCTTTAAAACGAATCATGCCGGTGTTTAAGTAGATAAACAATATGGCAAATTACGGTACATATAAAATATAACAGCAAAATTACACAGGTGATAATAAGGTAAATGCAAGGACAAAAGAAAACAGACAAAGAATTTACACGTACACCATTGTCTAGTGACTACTAAAGCACAAAATACATACGTAAAATTTCAATAAATTACATATAAAGAGAAATCCGTTCGCAGGCAAACAATTTTACTTAAACAAACTGATACAAAAAACTCATTAAAAACAAAGCCTTACAAGAGTAAGTTGTAAATAGATCATAACATCGTGACTGATATTAAAGTTTGAGTGCTTTAGAAAATACAGCGCCCCTTTCTCAGATTACACATTCATCCACAATAAAAGCAATAAAAATAAAATTCGAGGTGTTTAATGGTGATCTGGGCCGGGAGACCACTTGGCAATTGCCTATTACAAAAGGATTATCATGTACCCGTTCGCCACGCCCACCTCTACACAAATATAAATATAAACAACAATGCTAATTCACCCAAATACAAGAGTGATGGAGCCCTGTACTGTCATTTATTTTAGCAGATTTCAGCTTAATTAGCCCGCGTGCGAATGAGATACCTTTGCAAGGCAATGTTTGATTTTAATACGTTACATAGGCTTGTAAAATTAACTACTGCGAGCTTTCATTTATATAAAAATACCTACTTACACTTGAATTTATTCCTTTAGTTAAACACTTTACCACCAACACGATGAGTTAAGATACGCGGTTTAAAACTTGGCGCCGGGCGAATAATTATAGATTAATTTACATTAAACACACACTAAAAGAAAAGAACGAAATATCGTTTCAGTTTTGCTAAAAGGTACACGACAAAATATTTATAGACCGAACGGTTTACAACGGGAGTATCCAATTAAAACAATAAAGGCAATCCGGCTCGATCAAAATTTCAACAGCAACTGCCTTCCTCTGATTTCAAAACTAACAATATCTACCCCGGTTTTGCAAGTAGTAATAAAAAGAAACAAGAAATTATTTCGTTGGAACATTTTTCGCATTCCTAACAGAACGAAATCTTAATTTTAAAAATATGCATTCGTCCGTAATAAACCCTACATTTAATATTAAATTTCCTAGCATAAGGCAAATATGTCTTTGATTGCAGTGTGCACCGACGTAACTAATTATTAAACTAGTGACATTTTTACATCAAGAATGTGACATAAGAATTTCCAATGATTCGTTACGCCCCTTCAGTAAAGCAGTTTTAAGCGTACACCTGCTAGTTAAACCTCCAACATATTTTTAAACCCTTAGCCAAATATCATTTACATGCATTCACACATTTCTTACATAAAAATACAAAAATAAATTATTCCGAAAACATTAGCAAATTACGATGTATTATCAAGATATTAAAATCCACTAATTATCTTTTCTATCGCGGTAACAATAGCGATTTGACAAACGTTTATTACAATAATAAAATTTTGCGGTCCGCTACCTACATTATTAATTAACTTTCATCGATGGAACCTCGGGCAAGCGAGAGAAACCTATTACCTTTCAATATTTTTTTCAAACAATTTTACTGTTGATATTGTACGTTGTGTAATTACGTCCGGATTTACATTGAATACTTAGCCCTTAAAACGAATAGTCTAGAACACTGGAACTGTGGCAGGGCCTGTAACAAACAAAATATACTCACGTACCGCAAAAAATTAAAAACTCCGAACGCCTTTTAATAGCTAAGCATCATCATCAGAGGTAGACTGGGGTTTGTTAATTTTCAATGTGGTCCTTAGATACAGGTCTGAAGGTAACACTTATGTCGAAACTAGTCACCTTTTAAATTAAATTACTAATATAAATAAATATCATGGGAAGTTTGTATTTAATAACTCCTTATTTAACTTAATTGTTATTGAAACGTTTAGAGGTTTTAAATATAAATACGTGATTTTTAACCCAAAAGATGAGTATTTTTAATCATGAACGTTGTTAGGAGTTTTAGTAAATAATTGATAGGTCCATATTAAAATCAAACTTTTATTTTTAAAAACAACTATAAGGCTTTCATAAGTTAATTACAATAGTTAAAGTAGATGTATATGCAATGTGTGTACTACCAAGCTATGCAATATTAATATTTTAAATTCTGCAAATAATAAAATCACGTATCTATCAATTGATAATAATTGCTTTTAAATCACGTCGTAATAATGGTATTTTGTTCATTGTATCTATAAGATCTTTAAGACATGGGCATACATAAATTATATGATCTACAGTTTGATTTTCATTTCCTGAAATACAATTAGAATTCAATATACTGTGGTTGTAAAAATATCTGTTAAGGGTTCCGTGGCCCGATAATAGTGTAGTAAGATTCACTTTTCTTACCTGCATTTCTTTTACTTCCGTATTATGCTTTATTTGTCTAACTGCTGAACTTACAATGGCTCTTCTAGTTTAATGATTATTGGTGTTAGACCAGGCAGTATGCCTTATGCTTTTAGAAAAGACAGTCTTGTCCAGATGCGAATATTTTGGCTTTGTTGATGTAGTTATTGGTTTGGATGGGAGCAATTGGGCAGTAAAATTGGTATTTTCATCCAGGATTTTCTCCGGCAATTCGGAGTTTCTGAAATCCTGAAGGTCTCGCTCCTGACTATTTCTAAAATCGCCATCATACGAGGGATCGTTAGGTGAAGTAAAATGGATTGTAAGTGCTGGCAGAAAATTTCCGCCTTGTCTTGGTCGCTAGAAATTAAGTTACCCTGGGGTGGGATTTGGGCTTGGTTTTACGTTTAGTGAGTATATTTAAGGTATGCCAGAACTTCTTGCCATCTCTATAATTTAGTTTGCAGGTAGCCTGGACTGATTTCCCCTCGGTGTATGTGTTGGTTTCAAGCAGGATTAGGGCGTCTAGTCGGTTATATTCGGTCTTGAGAGCGGGGTCCGTTGATCTCAGGAATTCGCGATATACTCGCCTGTTCTCTTTGATCAAGGTTACGATGTATTGTGGGAGAGGTTTGCGGAGGTATCGATGGATTTTTGGGGATTGAGGCTTCGGCGCTTTATATTTATTTGCTTATTCTTACAAATATTGCAAAGTAATTGTTTTATACTTAGATTTTTCCTTTCTTTCCTTAGCCTACACTGTCTTCTTCCCTATTGTCCCTTCTCCCTTAACTGTCTTCTTCTTTTCCATATTTCTTCCATCCAATCCGCCCTTCCTTTTCCTCCAGTATCTCTTCTACCGTCCTGTCCTCTTCCTTTAACTTGTTTGTTTGTTTGTTTATTTGTTTGCCGTTTGGCGTAACTCCTGCATCCTTTCAGCATATATTGGATCGCCTTTATCTCTTACACGCACAGCCTATATTTTCTATCTTCGTCCCTTTTCCAATATTTGTTTCCTCTTCGTTTCCATATCTAAATCTCGCTATCATTTTCTTCCTTTCCTTCTCCCGTCCCCATTCAAATATCCGGTATCCCTTCTGCCTTAATGATCCAATAGTTTACATTATATTTTCCTTCTTTCGCCTTCGTCCATCCTTCCTGCTTTGCACTTCCCTATCCTCTAATTATGTCCTCTCACGCTCACTCCTACCCTTCTTAGTCTCTCCACCTCTTCTTTCGCATACCCGTTTCTTTCATAATATTCTTTTCTGGTTTCTTGTTCATATTTTATTCTTCCTTTTTTATTTCTTTCCAGTATCCTTGTAATATTTTGCACTCCGTTCTACTCATTTCCTCCTCGTCCTTTATTGCTCTATTTCCGCCTCCAGCCTTATTTTTTCTTCTTGCACCTCCTCTCTAATAATGCATCCCGGCACTTTTCATTAGTTTCTCAAATAATAGTTTCCTTTTCCTTAAATCCACTCCAAACAGTCTTTCCTACACTCCACACTTCCGTATTGATTTTTGTTTCCTTTTCTCACACATTCCTTTAGATGTTCCCCATCATCGTGTATCCCATGCGTATGAATTCCTTTACCTGCTGTATGTCCTCTTCCTCCATTTCCACTCCTCCTTTTTCCTCCCCTTTTCTTAATACCATTACCTTAATTTTGTTCCCATTTACTTCCAGACCTTCTTTTCCAAATATCAGTCCATCGTTTTTAACATCCCTTCATTTCTTTTTCTTCCTTTGCCATTAGCACTATGTGTTTATATTTTTTCTACTTTTCCTTTTTCCACAGTCGTAGTGTTCTTCTGGCCTTCCTCTTAAATTCACGACTCCACCATCTCTTCCAACCGTTTTCCCCTCTTCCATTTTTTGAACTTGACTTTCTCCGTTGCTTCCACCATTCTCTCTCATTTCTTCCACACTTTCTTGCGCACATTTACCTTCCCATATTGTTTTTCCATTTTTCTTTGTACCTCTTTATACTCTTTTCTGTCCATACCTTCTTGGTTATGGATTCCTCCTCTTTACCATCTCCTTTCATTCTCTCCTTCCATTACCAGTTCCAAACGCTAGGGGTCCGATTCGACCCTCTCCCTACCCTAAATGTCTTCACCTTTCCCTCAGCCTCTGCATTCGTTATTACGTAATCTATGTACCTGTACTCTCTCTTTATTCCCATTCATTATTTCCCACCTTTCGTTGCACACTTCTAACAGTTTTTTCCTTCCATATTCAACATTATTCTTTTCCTTTTGTCTTGTATTTCCCTCTACCCTGTTTTCACGTTAAAATGCCCTCCTATTATTATCATACCTCCCCTCATGTTCTGTAAGTTTTCCTTGTCTCTTTCGTCTTTCTGCTGTATACCGCCACTATCTCTAATTTTACTTTTCCCCACAGTATGTTCCTTTCTACAATACTCTTCTTTGTTGTACTTTCTTCTTCTTTTTCCAACCATTTTATTTTTATTCCTCTTTGCCGCCCTTTTCTGTTGTTCCTTTCCGCGTACTGCACCATCCATGAGTATTTATTTGGCATTTCCTTTCCCACCACTCCTGTTCTTTTTCTTCCAGCCAAGTCTCTTGCATTCCCACCACGTCCTGCTCCCTAACGTACTCTCTTTCTCCTCTCTATCTTCTTTTAGTTTTTTGGCATTTGTTTGTCCTTCTCTCTCCCTTTCTCTGCCTAACTCTCTCGTTCTCTCATTCCATACGTATCTTTTTCCATCTATCTCCATTTTCTATATCCTACCCATACTTTTCTTCCATCCGCTCTTCTTTCCTCCTTATTTCTTTTTGTATTCTCCTTTCTTCCCTTGTTAGGCCGTGGTCTATGTAAATTCCTGTATCCCTCAGTTATCTCTTCTCTGCCTCAATCTTCTGCTTCTCACAACTCCCCATTTACGCCACCACCATCTCATTTTCCGTCTCCTGTTTATCACCATAGCTTTTCTAAATCCTACTTACATTTAGTTTCTCTTCCATCGCCCCTTGTAATTTTTATGTAGTTCCTTGCTTCTCCACCCATTTATTACGATGTTGTTGCAGATCTATTCGTTGAATACATTCCAATCGGCATTTTGAAAATCTTTTCGGATGTCAGTTGGAGGAGGAGGAACGGGGCCAAGGGATGTTTTAACGAGAAGAGGAAGAGGGTCTTATGACGGTTTCACCTTAGTGGTAATCGGGGCCATGCGTTGAATTAGTAACTCGGTTCATATAATGAGACCAATCAAAGAGGCACCTTGATGACTAATAAAGGAACAGTGGTAGGGTAAGAATATTGTGGGATAGGCGGATATCGTTCCTGTTTGTTATGGAATCTCCAAATTGGGTATGTCCGGCATCAAAATCTCCTAGGAGGATAGCATTGGGTAGAGCGGAGATGTGGTCTAGCAGGTCATTGGATAAGGCCTCTTCGGGGCGGATTGTAGTAACTAAAGGCGACGGAAGAAGTGCACCGTTGCAGCAACACATTCTAGATGTGGGTGCGGCGGAAGAGGATACAAGGTGGCAGAAAATGAATTTTGATTATGAGCGCTATGCCTAGCGAACGATTGTGGGCGCTAAATTGGAGGAACGAGTTGTATGAGGAAGACAAGAGTTCTGTATTATAAGTGTTTTGCAACTGTGGTTTCATATTAGTTGAGACTTTTTCCAGTTTTTGTTATTATAGCGCGACCCAATGTTTAATGATATAGAGCAGTATGAAATGTGAAAAATCGCCTCGTCTATCAATTTATGAATTATTACGAAAATGGCAGTAGAATCGAAGTAACAGATAAGGAAGGAGCCGGTAGCTGAATGGAATAACGGGCGTGGGCGGGTTATTAATTTTCCGATTAGGATAGCTCGTAATACATAGACACGAATGGGGAAAGTCATAAATTAGATAGAATAATTACATGAGCACCAGTTTGTTTATAATCGACAATATCGGTGTAACACCTATACGCGAAAAATCCAGAAAAATTTGTTTATTTTGCAAAAATAATTTTTTAAGGGTTGAAGGTTGACGCCACTGCTGAACGGGTTTTGAAATGTACCAAATTTTGATTTGCATAAGATAGGTCAACTGTATAAAAATCAATAAAAATTGCTGTATTCCCACCACGTCCTGCTCCTTGACAAACTCCCAAACATCTTGATCTTTATTCTTTAATCCCGCTACGTTCCAGAACATTATCTTTAGTTCATTCCTCCCTACCTGTCTTCTTTCCCTACTTTTCTTTGTTTTCTTTGTTATTCTTTTCCATTTCCTTTACTTATTTTTCGGTTGCCCAGCCATTTCGCCATCCTCCTTTCCCTTTCTCCTCCCTTCTTCTTTTAGTTTTTGACCTTTGTATGTCCCTTCTCTCTCCTCTTATCAGCTTAGCTCCCTCGTTCTCTCGTTCCATACATATCTTACTCCGCCTATCTCCATTTTTCGGTATTGTATCCATACTTTTTTCCCTCCGCTCTGTTCCGTATTTTTGTACTTCCCTTGTTAAGTCGTGATCTACGTAAATTCCTGTTTCCTCAGTTTTCTCTTCTCCATCATAATCTTCTGCTTCCCTCCCAGGTCTCCATTTCCGCCACTACCCAGTTTATCACCATCTCTCTCTAACTTTGGCTCTTACATTTAGCTTCTCTTCCATCATCGCTCTTAATTCTTTATGTGAATTAGAATTCTATAAGAATTTGCACCTTTGAATTTGTTTTCATTTCAAATAGCCATTTTGCTCCACCTCACTTTTCATTAACCACCATATATTTTTGATGGGACTAAGATCGAGCTGCAAGCCGTGGTATTCAAATTGAAAATTTGTAAAATGTACATATTTTGAATACTTTCTAGAAGGACAATATTACATGTTTGTGAGTATTTAACATATTTTTACTTTTAAAACAATTTCTAAACCAAAACTTTAATCTATTAAGGCTGAAGTACAATCTGGACATATACATGGTTACAAATCTGTTTTTAGGCAGAATGTTGCGAATGACGCTCATTAAAACTTAGCCCGTAAAGTCAAACCTGTCTGGTACCGACGACCTTAGTGGTAGGGTCGTGGTTCTCACTCAATCTACAAAAGGGCACTCGTTACCACTTAACAGTCACAATCAGTAAATAATAAAATGTCACAAAGGCACAACCTGACCTTCAATTCATAAATTAATCAGGTCATGAACTAGATCTCAACCTCCGATACGCAGAATACGAGCTGTTCACTCATAATTCGACAATCTTACAATCTACAGAACTCACATCCTGTGATCAAACCATGGCAACGCCCACTCTAAATCTTTAAAAAACGAAGAAAGTCTTATTATTCAAACTCAAAAAAAGGTAAACATAGTATTTTTACTTAATAAACCGCAAAACATTGGTTTTAAATCGGCACAACCTGAATGTGCTTTAATTTCGAACTCATAAAATAACCGAACTAAAATAAAATTAACATGTAAGGATAAAATCTAAATGAATATAATTGTCAGCT
The DNA here is from genome assembly GCA_036346205.1 of Vesta saturnalis. Classification (NCBI taxonomy): domain Eukaryota; kingdom Metazoa; phylum Arthropoda; class Insecta; order Coleoptera; family Lampyridae; genus Vesta; species Vesta saturnalis. Next base: position 25,405 of record JARFJB010001044.1, read on the forward strand.
TAAGGCACTCACCATGTAGCAAAATGTAAATGAATATAATTGTCAGCTTAAGGCACTCACCATGTAGCACAAAGAAAATATCAAGGGCATTCGCTAAAAATAATCCAACACGAAAATACCAATTTCTGCAAGAAAAGGTAAACTCAATGCTGCACTTTAATCATTCATCTTTCACCTTATACTTAAATTCAAAACAACCAATGTACTATTTCTGCCGACATAATTGGCAATTTTCCTTTTAGGAAATATCATTAGGTAATATACTTTAACGTGCCACTATTCAACAATATGCAGCAATTAATTTTCGAATCATAAAATAAAATTCACACAACATAGATTCAACGCCGGAGATTTCCACAGTTAAAATACCTTCTTAAGCAAAATACAGCTTCACAGAGGTATCTCTACCCAACTCTCAACTGTTAAACGCATTTTGTGAAGCACTTTAAATAAAACCACGACAAATTACTGTTTCGATATCCATTTCTGTATCCAATCCACTACTAACTACAAACACCTTCCGTACACCACTAAGGCCCTTAAACCTGCACCCTGTCAACTACATGTCTTCTACTTTCAACATCCCAACTTCAACTCTCACAATCTGAACTTCGACTACCAAAATCTATAATTCACACATGTGTGACAAGAAATTTTATGTTTGATTAAAATGAAGCGGTAAATATTAACCACTGATTAGTAAATTAATTTTATAACTGAAGAAATTGTTTCTACCAATTAATTAGTGTAAATATTTTATTTGTTCCTCACTTGTAAATATCAACTTATGAAGTCACTACATTCACCTTGAAAATGTCTAATTGTAGAAATTGGACCGAGTTGTCCATGATACTTTACACTTGAGCTCATATATTTTATACTACTATAAATCATAACTATACGACAAAATCAGTAATGTGTTTCAAAAGCTCAAATTTTATTTAATATTGGAATTTCTAAAATTTTTAATAGTTATTTAAAAGTAAGTTACAATTAAATACTCAATAATACACACAAGGCAATGGGTTTTACTGGCTCCAGGCAAGCTCATATCCTTCCAGTAAAACCCATTTACCAAATCAATAAAGTTAAAGCTATTAAGTACATTATGTTAAAACACAGGAAAAAAATAAACATAGTTCCAAAGTTTAAATACAAAAAAAAATAACAGTTTAAATAAATGAAATATTTATTTTCCAATTTATAATGTCAGATATAACATAAAAGTAATTTTATACAACTTCCTTGAACAATAGTTATCTGAAACATGAATATTATGATAAACATTATGGCTTTTGAGATACAGTCAATGTCAAATCATACTCTGCTTATGTTAAAAATTTTATAGACAAAATTATGCACTCTTTTAATATTATAAAGAAGCTTGGAAAAGGGACGTTTGGGTATGGTTAGTGATAAATCTATTAAACATGATAACATATTCTTATAGGACTGTGTACCTATGCGAGAAAAACACAATAAATTAAAAATTGTTGTAAAAGAGGTGAATTCCGATTTAAACGACAAAGAAATAGAAACTGCCAAAAATGAAGTATCAATTTTAAAATGTTTGAAACACCCTAATATCGTTACATATTATGACAGTTTTTTATCAAATAATGTTTTTCACATAGTAATGGAATATGCCAATAAAGGGAGTTTGTATGAATTTATTAAAGAAAAAAAACCTAACCTTTTGCCACAACAGGTATTTATAAGTAATTAAACATCTGAGTAGGTAATGTTTTGAACATTTATAGACAGTATTAAATATCTTTTGCCAGATACTAAATGGTTTAAATCATATACATTCCAAAAGTATTATTCATCGTGATTTAAAATCAGAAAACATATTTTTAACGGGATTGAGAGCAGATGTGATCAAAATAGGTGATTTTGGAATATCAAAGATGCTACAAAAGTAAGTCAATATACCACTTGCATTAATCTAATTAAACTCCTTACAGCAATTCAAAAACAGAAACTTTTATTGGCACTGCAAATTATTTAGCTCCGGAAATGTGTCATGGCAAAGCTTACAATACAAAATCTGATATCTGGTCCCTGGGATGTATTCTTTATGAATTATGTGCTTTAGAAAGAATGTTTGATGGACCAGTTCAGTATAAATTAATATAAAACATAAAAATTTGTTATTTTGATGTATTTTAGGTGGCAAATGTTGTGTACTCTATATCAACTGGAAGAAAAAAGTTTATTAATACATCGCAGTATGAAACAGCTGTGCAATATTTAGTCGAAGTAATGTTAGAATTAGAGCCAGCAAATCGGCCTGATACTATTAGCTTAATGAAGTTTCCAGTTTTATTACCTACTTTAAGTCTATTAGGTGTTAATTTAGGATGTATTGTCATTAATTAAATCTGTTAATTTTTATATACTTCAAATACTTTATTCATGATCGCTTCACAACCAATTAAAATAATTTTATTATATTAATAAGAAATGTAGCATAGGATCTTATCAACTTAAATACATATTTAATAAAAAAAACTCAAAACTATTCACTAAACTTACAAAAATCAAATTGATTCATTTTTAGGCATACCTTTATAAAAACGTTAATTACAGAACTGCTTCCGTTTCCATTGTTTCAACGCCATTCTCACCTAAAACAGGTTAATTATCATTATAATTAACCTATATCAGCTGAAATAAAAAAATTTATTAATAAATCACTGTATGAAGCTGCTATGCAATATTTAGTCAAAAGTGTTAGAACCACACAAACATTGGTTTGATCAAATTTCCAGTTTTATGTAAGCCTATTAGGCGTTAATTTTGGTTACATTATTTATTAATTTTTATACATTTCAAATACTTTATTTATAATCACTTCGCAACCAATAAAAATAATTTTATTATATCAAGGATAAATGAAGCATAAGGTCTTATCAATTTAAAAAAACTATCAATGTACAAAATCAAATTGATTCATATAAAATTAATTCATTACTGAACTGCTTCGTGTCCATTGTTTCAACACCATTCTCACCTAAAACCGGTTAATTACCATTATAATAAACATTTTTTACGTGGGAATGATATTAAAACCACAAAAACTGAAGCACTTCAATAATATGACTAAATATGAATCAATGTGTCGTTTCAAGTTTACTTGTTTTCTTTATTATAAATATTATATATATAATCAGCCTAACCATTAATTATGCCATTTTGAGTTTCTTGTCCAGGAATTTGTCCCAACTGTAAAAGGTGTTGTAACCTTTCAACTTCTTCTAATGAACTGGCTTTAGTAATGGCTTCTCTAATTTTACGTATTTCTTGGTCAGAGAGGCGTTTAGGTGTACTAATAACACTTTGCCCAGGAGTAAATGTTTTAGCTCTTTTCGAAATTTCCTTTTGTAATTCTTTTCCTTTCTGACTTTTAAAAAGGGACTTTGCCTCTAGTTTTTCCTTTAATTTAATTTTACGAAAATCTAAAAGCCGTAGTTGTGGTAGTTTGTAAACTAAATATAACCTATAATGAGGTTTTGCTGTTACTGGATTATGAAGCAGACTTAGACAATTAAGGTTCACAAGTGATGCTAGTGGATCTAAATCTGCTAATTCTTCAATGTGGTTCCCAGTCAAAATTAAACTTTCTAAATTGGGAATATGCTCTTCTAAGTGTTGACCAATACGCCTAAAAGATTAAGGTAATTGCAAAATGTTAAGTACCACATGTATGTTTACATACACGATACGATTATTGTTCATTAACAAACATTTCATTCGTTTGAGATACGGAAAACCGTCTAATTTTCTGATGTCGTTTTCTGAAAAATCGATTGTATCAAATTGGTCTCCTGTAGCTCCCAAATTTTCAATTTCAGGAATTTTATAACCTACAATCAGTAAAATGAAACAAATACTTTTAACCTAAAAAATGTCGTTTTACCTCGTAAATCTAATTCTCTATCTTTTACCGGATTTATGTACTGCATTGAGTTTTGTATTAATTCTGCTGTTAGTTTTACCATTTTGCATATATTTAACCTGAATTAAGGATAAATACAATTTATTAAAAAAGAACACTACAAAAATTAGTTGAAAACTGCGTGTACATTGCCAACCTAAGGAATTAAGGATTATTCCCCCACGCTCTCTGCATTATTCTGTGCCACACTCTTAGATAAGCGTCTAGCCCCCGACGTGAAATACTCATTCCCGGCAGAGCATGCGCGCTTATGTCAAATTCAACTTTCATTACCAGTAGTGGGGGTTTAGCGGTTGATTCAAATATAAACAGCTGATTCGATATCGTTGACACTTTATTTCATTTTAGAATACGCTATTTTCACATAAACACTTAAATTCAACTATAAACACCAATATTATTTTTTTTCAGAAGCGAAAAATGGTGTCTCAATCATAAACTATTAAAGGGAATAGATATTTCACAACCACAAAAAAAAACACCTTTGAAAAATAATATATTATAAAATCAGTTACGTAATGAAGATATGCATGTAAAAAGACATTTACTGACTTAAATCCTTGTATGTTATGATTTATGTAGTGGTCGTAGAAAAATATTAATTTCAAAACTACAATCAAAAATCGCAGGATAGTTTTAATAGTAAAGGGGTTTTTAGCTCAAAACGCATAAGAAAATAGTGGATTTTTTCGGTTTAACCGTGTAATGTAAATTTAACCTAATTAAAATTCTTACAAGAGCATTCATTTGTTTACTTTGATAAATAATTTATGTACATAATGTTAACTTCATTTTTGAAGTTTGAACTTTATGAGCTCATTCATGAATAAACAGGAAAAACCCTTAAAGTATCTTAACGTTCGGTTTTGTCGGACTTCACTGTATGTATTTCGTTTAATCTTGTAATGGAACAACATACCTACTTTTAATTCAACGTGAAGCATGGGAATTCAGTCTAATTTTAAGTACTTCAACGAACTTCATTAGAATTCCATGTAGTTAGACTAATTCAGCCTACTTTAAAATAATTATACTACTTCAAATAGTAGTTTACCCATCAAATTCAAACTTTCTCTGAATGTAAAAAACGTGAAAATAATACACAAATTATACTACTATACAACGGTTTTTATTACACTTATTGTTTACAGTACTATTATATAAATTATTTATAGATGACAATATTAAAATAACTTACACATATTCATGTTAAAAAAACAGATAAACATTGGGATTTAAAAAAAATCTGAATATGAAATTCTCTTACAGGATTTGTTGTGGATAAAATTAGCACTGATTTTTCAATTTTGTTGTAACTATCATAATCGGTTAATTAAAAAAAGATACACTTTATTAAAATGAAACCCCACAATCCATAATAAAGTTTACCGTGAAAAGTCAACCAACGATTTGCTGGACATCTACTGCATTTACATACCATACCAATTAGTCATCAAAATTCATAACAATCAAAGTATAAAAAACAATACCGAAATCTATATCTACATTTACTGACTTAAATCTTTGTATGTTATGGATGATTTATGTAGTGGTCGTAGAAAAATATTAATTTCAAAACTACAATCATGGCCTTGATGGATGGCAAATAAAAGTGAACGGCATTAGCAATAACAAAAATTGTATATCTATTTAAGTAAAAGAGCCCCTGTAATGGTTTGTGATTCTTCTTCAGTTGGATTTTTGTAGGATTTTCGTTTAGAACCACATTTCTTTTTTGTAGATATAAATTTTCCCTGTTTTTCAATATTTTTGTTATGAGGAACTGTGCAAATATTATTAGGTTGAATGATGTTAATTGTATCCAAAGAAGCCAGAATGGGAGAAATCGGTGCGATGCATTTTTTGATCACATCAAGTTGAGATTGTGAAGTCATAGAATCAACTTGCGAGTGTTTTCGATAATAGCCATTTCGGTCATCTAAAACCATAACAAATCTAATTAGCACACTAATAAAGTATGCAATTGTGTGTTAAAAATAAAATAGCAAAGAAAACATGCATCACATTTCAATGGCAATATCTCGGATAATATTAAGTCTGTGTTTAGGGAGAAGCTTTTACCAAACCACCTTACAGCATCAAATGGAGGTAATGATTAATGAAAGCGAAAGAAGAAACCTGCCTAATCACTCCAGTATCTACCTTAACCAATTCATTAAAATAGTCAGATCCTAATAAAAGATCAAATTATTATAAATTACTTCTACTCTCAATCCCTCAAATTGCACACAGATATATCCCATCCAATAATAAAAATAATAATTTATCCAACACCTCAGAAAAAAAATATTTATGAAAATATACCATTTGATTATTTGAGTGTAAAACACTTTAAATGATATGGTGTATGAATTCTTCAATTGAAATATGAAAAAATTAACAAAATATAAAAAAAATCATTTCAATATACCTAGTATTTGGGAGCGTCCTTCACTTGCCAATGATCTACATAATAGATGAATATGTTTACACATACTATACTTAATTGACGAATCATGACAAGAACAGATGAATTTATACAGACAAGCTCTACAATCAGTGCAAACCAAATTACAATCACAAAGATCCTTTACTTTTTGAATTAAGTACACATCAGTCTTTTTCTCAGAAGCTACATTCCAGCCATTTACATTAGATATAATCAAGTTTATGTCCAGTACAATGCTGCTTTTATGTCTGGATCTAATAGCTGCCAATTTCGAAGAAAGTTTTCCTTTATTCATTGTAAGTAACCTTTCTATGCACTTGTCTCTCACTAAACGCATTATAGCATTTATACCCTTATATAATCTTTTGACATGCTTGCCCTTTAAATATGTATATTTAAGGGTACGGTGCATCCTCTCTAAATGCATATTCGTGTTTATTCCAGCTCCTATTCTAAAGCAATATGCCCAACATGAAATTGTTGTTGAAATACTTGCCACATTCTTGTGTATCAGTATCTGCAGTTATGAGTCTATTGAATTCTATAAGCATTTTGTCAAATGCATTCTTGTCTAATTCTTGTAGAATAGTTCTCAAAGTTTTATACACCGTAACCTACAATACAACTGAGTAATTAAAACTCCACACAATGTATGAAAAATAAACTTAGTACCCGTTTTTCAGTAGTCTTTATTTTTGATAAGTTATTTCGCCATGCACGATCAACGTGCCAGCTACAGAAGAGTCTGAAACAAATTATTATAAATTAAAAATTAGTGCAATTTGAAATCGAACTATTGAGTTTTTTACCTTTGCCTGGGAAGCGGCATTACTTCTTTCCAGGCATTGAAGAATGCTTCAGCCATATCTGACATGAAAACATTACAGACAATATCACCACCGATTCTAGTTTTGATACTATTGAAATATACCTTAAAAACATCTTTGTCTGACCGATTTGATATCATAAACCCACAAGGAAACCCTTCTCGCATATCATCAACTACTAAGAGTGTGGTAAGTTCAAAATTATAGGTATTTGTTCCATGTGTTCCATCAATTATGGGCATTTGTCATAATAATCAAAACAAAATCACTCTCTGTTAAAGTAGGATATTCATCATTAACACTGCCTTGGGGCTTGTAGAACAAAATTGCCTGGTCCTTTTCCTGCATCTCGTGTATCCAGGAATTAACACTAATGACATCATTTGAATGTCTCATGGATGTAGAATTTAAGTTGAAACAAAATTCTATATTAAAGAGATCCTTCTTTGTTAATAGATGCAAACGTTTCAACGAGTCATCACTTATAGAATTTCGTATATCATCTAAAACCTCATCAAATGGAATTTTCAAAGCAATTTTCCCTGCTAGGCTTTGCCGTTCATTTGCTGTTAAATTCAGATGACCAATATCATTTTGATGTCCTACATGTGTTTCTCCTACTTTAATTTCACACATTCCATCACTGAATCTATGCTTTACAGTAATAGATGCAGGACAAACACCATTAATTTTATTACTGCCTTGCGTTTTCAAATGTCGAATACCTAAAATTAATACATACTTAAACAATATAAAATTTAAGCGAACACATTTCAACCATACCTTTGCCTTCTGGAACATATTGACCTGAACGATGGCATATAAATCGGAGATACTCATGAGTTTTATATGAGCTAAAAGATTCCTGACAAATGTACTATTGGTGTCACTTTAAAATTTTTTCTTCCAGGTATAAAAGTCATCAAGTGTAGAAAGTTCAAAAGAATTTTCTTTCAATATAACACCATGAGCTCCTGCATAGTGAAGTAAAACAGACTTCTTATTTGCACACCCAGTTTGACACATTGCACATTTCGGTTTACGAAAAACAGTAGCATTGATCTCAGACTCTTGATGTTGTCCTTCGTGAGTCTTCATATGAAACTTAAGGTTCCTTTTTTGATTGAAATTTTTATTACACACACTACATGAAAATTTAAAATCACCATTATTGTTCCGTTTAGAAAGAGTTTTCAAATAGTCCTGATCACCAGGATGAAACTTGTTCACATGTTTCTTTAAATTATATAAATAACCAAACTCACTTCCACAATTTTTGCAGCAAAATTTGTCTACCTTTTAATATCCATTGTAAAGAATTTTTTAAACGTCAACGACAACGACAAAATTTGGCATAAGCTAAGTCCAGCGCGCATGCCATGCTAGGAATGAAGTATTGCACGTCGGGGGCTAGACGCTTGTCACTATTAGACAAGGAAAGGCAAATGGCAATAGTCAATCCCTTTCTACCATATAATTATACCAAGTAATTGAAGACATAAGTGGTAAAGCAGTCATGTCGCATTTGATTAAGAATTGAGTTAGTGCTATTTTTGGACACCCCTGGTATATATATATATATATATATATATATATATATATATATATATATATATATATATATTTAATAATAATAATAGCCCAACAAAACACATAAAATTAAGCATTTCTGATAGTGACATTTTATTTTCAGATCAGATAGACAGCAGTGATCAAGAAGATGGTACATCAAGAAGCGGGTATTCTCCTTGTAGCGGCGAAGGCGATGCTAATGATCTTGAAAAATGACCACAAACGTTATAACAAAGAAAGGTTTAAGAAGGTCAAACGTCGGTGCTTCTCTACAGATGGAGACATTGCAAGAACATATCAATGAAAAAAAATTAATATCGCAAGACACAGAAGTGAGTGGGACAGAAACTGCAAACAAAATGATTTCTTCTCCAAATGAAGAAAAATAGTTCATGTAACTGCAAATGGTCCTGAGGTGACTGTTAAGTTCTTTAATAATGACATGTTTGATGTGTTGCTACCAGGCTAAAGTGAACGCTATTTTATTTGCCATGCGCAAAGTATTATTATGTATATGTATGTATTCAAGCACGTTGCAAGATACCATGCGGTGCTAATAATGTTTTGTTAATGTTAGTTAATCAATAAATAAGAAAAATATGGTCGTTTAAACTTAACAAGAGTTTTATTTCTAAACATAAATTGGTCCTTCGAGTAACGGATAGAAGAGCGAACATTAGAAACAAGGAGATGTACGATATTGATGCAGGTTTTTTCGCCTTCGTGAATGATGAAGCGACGCCATTCTGGTCACTAACATTTCCATTGAAGGTACATATTTAAAATTGCAATCAATTTTAAGACGCAAGCAAGCTCGGGTAAGTCCTTTACCCAATTATTCCTATTTTATACCTCAAACAAGATTTTAAACGTTATTTTGGTAAGTCAGTACTAACCTCTAGGTATTTTGTTTAAATTTAAACGTAAGGCGGGATAATTGCGAATGAAGTTGAAACGCAGTTGAAATTGTTACGGTGTAAAAGAGGTGGGTTGAAAGCACAATTAACTTGTTTTGAAAAAGTATTAGCATGCTTAAACGTAGACGATTTATCTAACGAAACGACGTTAAACTTGAAACAACGGCTTAAAAAAATTGAACCTTTGTTAGACGTGTTCAACAACATACAAAATGAATTGGAATATTTACAATTAAGTGTAGATGACGGCGAGGTTTGTGAATCTGAAATCGATGAACGTGAGAAATTATTCCAAACTCTTATTTTGCATTATGCGCTAAAGCGAAAGGTATACTTTTATTGCATGATGATTCACAATCTCACGTGTCATCATACTCTATTATTGAAAGCCATGGTCCTCATTCTCACAGACAACCGAAATTCAATATTAAATTACCGGCTATTAAGTTACCAGTCTTTGATGGTACATTCACCTGTTGGAGAAGTTTTACGATTCTTTCAATTCATTGATTCATTCTAATATAGAATTAACAAATGTACAAAAAATTACGTATTTGAAAACTTAACTTAAAGGTGAACCACATCGGTTAATTGCCACGCTAGAAACCACAGATTTAAACTATGAGATTGCTTGGAATATTTTGCTTAAGCGATACAACAATAAACGTAGAATTATAAACAATCACGTACAAAATATTTTAAGCATTCCAGTGTCAACTCGTGAATCGGCATCTTATTTACGAGATACGATTAATACAATTCAAATGCATGTTAATTGCTTGAGATCCTTAGATCAGGCTACTGATCATTGGGACGCGTTACTTATTCCCATTATTTTAAGTAAACTGGACAGTCAGACTGTTAAGGAATGGGAAACAAAATTAAATAATGAGGGTAATAATGATAACGTTCCCACCTTTTCAGACCTTTTAGAGTTTCTAATAAATAAACAAAATATACTAGAAACAATCGCAATTAAAAATCGAATGAAGTCACGCGATCTCAAATAATGAGTTCCCAAGCCAATTCACGCAATACGACAAGGTCCTTTGCAACGATTGACTCCAAATGTATAATTTGTGATGGAACTCATCCAGCAATGAATTGTGAAACATTTCTAAAGCTAGATATATCTGCACGAAACAAAAGAATAAGAGAATTGAAATTGTGTATCAATTGTTTTCGGAAGGGTCATTTTTTATCAAATTGCAAATCTCCTAGCGCATGTAAGAAATGTAATAGGAAACACCACACGTTATTGCATTTTGAAACCAATAAGATTGTTAGCTCAAATTATTCACATGCCGAAGGTAGCGGTTCTGATACACAGGCGGACCTTCAAGAGGAAGCTACGATAGTTAATGCTTGTATGTTACCGAAGGTATTCTCGGAAACCTTATTGTCTACAGCATTAGTGTATATTAAGGACGCACAGGGTAACTTCCATAAGATAAGAGCACTTCTTGACAGTGCTTCCCAGTCCAATTTCATTACAAGCGATTTAAGCAAGAAATTAAAATTGAAAGAAACTTCAGTAAACATTAGCGTTATAGGATTAGGCAAAGCGTCGCTTAATGTTACCAACAAGGTTACCATAACGTTTAAATCATGTCACAATAACCTTGGGACCACAATTAAATGCTTAGTCGTAGATAAAATCACTTCTGCGCTTCCCACAAGGTCATTTGACAGCAACGCTATAAACATTCCAGCCAATATTAAAATTACAGATCCCAAGTTTAATAAATCGCAAGGAGTCGATTTACTAATCGGGGCAACTACTTTTTGGTCACTTATTTGTGTTGGATAAATTCAACAGCAAGGGTTAATCTATCAAAAAACACAGTTGGGATGGGTCATATCCGGAGAGCTACTAGACGAAAGGTTTAGCGAAGACGTAACGAATGTGTCATGTTTATCATTAAACAAGTTAAGCGAAAGCCTGGAGAGGTTCTGGCAAATAGATGAGTTTTGTTTAATAGACAGGGTGCTTACTGCAGAACAACAATTTTGTGAGGATCATTTCAATCAAACTACGAAACGCGACTCTTCTGGAAGATTCATTGTAAAAATACCGTTTAAACCTACTTTAAACAAACTGGGAGATTCCTTTGACGTTGCTTTGACTAGACTTTACTCTTTAGAGAAAAGATTAGAGAAGAATAGGGAATTAAAGGCTGCTTATTCTAAATTTATGGATGAGTACATTTCTTTAAATCACATGACAAAGGTTGAGAAAGATCAAGAGGTAGGTTTCTATATGCCACATCATTGTGTAATAAAAGAAAAAAGCGAGACAACTCGTCTCAGGGTAGTGTTTGATGGATCATGCAAGGTTAGTAATGGTTTAACAATCAACGATGTTCAGTGTGTAGGACCAAAGTTGCAGAATGAAATATTCTCAATTATTGCTCGATTTCGGCTTTATACATACGTGTTAACTGCGGACATTATTAAAATGTATCGACAGATCTGGATCAGCCCAGAACATACAAAATATCAAAGAATTTTATGGCGGGAAAATGCAGATGACGAATTATCAATATATCAACTGAACACAGTCACATATGGTACTACGTCAGCACCATATCTGGCAATGAGATGTTTGATGCAAACTGCATTAGATAATCAAAGGGAATATAATTTAGAAACCAAAATAATTATGGACGATTTTTACGTCGATGACCTTATCACAGGCTCGGATAATTTAGATACTTTAATGACTATTAAAAGTAATATACAGAAAATGTTACTTACTGCAGGATTTTCTTTGCAAAAGTTTAAGAGTAGTGCTCCTGAACTTAGTGAAACCATTGATAATAAGCCCCTAAAACTGTCAGATAATCAAAATAAAACATTGGGAGTAGGATGGAATCCAAGACAAGATTCATTCTTCTTCTCTTTTAATCTTGCGAGTACACAAGGACAAATTACTAAACGCACAATTTTGGCAGCTACTGCGCAAATGTATGACCCTTTGGGGTTGCTGGTCAATAATCATTATTGCCAAGTTAATTGTCCAAGAACTATGGCAGATCAAACTGACATGGGACGAATCAATTCCTTCTTATTTACACACACGGTGGCTGACGTTCAAAAATAAATTACATCATATTAATGAAATAATGATTCCGAGACAGGTTCTCATATCCAATCATAAGGTGGTTGAATTACATGCATTCTCTGATGCATCCCAAACAGCATTTGGAGCGTGTCTTTATTTAAAGTCTGTAGATTATTATGGTCGTATACAAGTGGCACTCTTGGCAGCGAAGTCTAGAGTAGCACCGTTAAAAAACGTTACATTACCACGACTTGAATTGAGTGCAGCTGTTTTGGCAGCCCAATTAGCTGACAAATTTAAAGGTATATTGCGGATAGAGATAAACGAACAATACTATTGGTGTGATAGTATGATTGTGCTGGCATGGTTACAGAATGATCCAAATAAATGTCAAACTTATGTTGCAAACCGTGTGGCTGAAATACACAGGATAAGCAATCCTAAGAACTGGTACTATGTAAAATCGGGCGATAACGCTGCTGATTTAATTTCACGCGGTGTGCCGCCAGAACGATTAATTAATGCCGACTTGTAGTGGAAAGGTCCTGAGTGGTTGCCACAGTTAGAAGCTCCTATTGTGGCTTTAGAGAGAACCGTTGACAATTTTCCGGAACTAAGAAACGTAAAAATACAATTATTTCAAGCTTATACACATGAAAACGCATTCCCAATGGAAAATTATTCGTCTTTAACTAGACTAAAGAGAGTGGTTGCATATTGTATGAGATTTAAAAGGAATTGCTTAATTTCCAAATCAATATCTGACAGATCGTATGGTCCTTTAACAGTTGATGAGTTGGATAGTTCATTGAAAAGAATTATACTGTTGATTCAGCAAACGGCATTTAAGGATGAATTGAAAAAATTAAGGGCAGGTAAAATGGTAGGAAATCGAAGTAACCTTTTAAGTTTGACGCCATTTTAGACGGCGAAGGTTTACTCAGAGTAGGGGCAGATTAACATTATCCAAATTTAATTTTGATAAAAACACCCCATCATTTTACCCAAGTCAAATCACTTTACTGAATTATTATTTAAACACCAACATGAAGTTTTGTTTCATGCAGGTCCATATTTATTATTAGCTTCAATACGAGAACGGTTTTGGCCTATTTCCGCGAAAATAGTTTGCAAGAAAACCATAAAAAATTGTGTGAGATGTACACGATTTAATACAAAAAACATTCAACAAATGATGGGATACTTACCCACTGAAAGGACGTTAGCAATGTATCCGTTTCATTCGGTAGGCATTGATTATGCTGGCCCATTTTTGATAAAGAGCAAAGGAAATAGGAGAGTTATTCAAAATAAAGCTTATATTTGTTTATTTATTTGTTTGGCGACCAAAGCGATTCACATTGAGTTGGTCACAGACTTAAGTACAAAGTCATTTTTGCTGACTTTTAAAAGATTCATATCTAGACGAGGCAAACCCCAAAATATATTCAGTGATAATGGGAGCACATTCATTGGTGCACATAATGAATTGAAGGAATTAGGAAATTTCTTAAAATCATCGGCTAATTCACTTGTAGAGCAAGTGGCTACGTATGATGTAAGGTGGCATTTTATTCCTCCACGCGCGCCAAATTTCGGTGGTCTATGGGAGGCAGGGGTTAAGCGAGTAAAATTTCATTTAAAAAGAATATTAAAAAATACGCCACTTACGTACGAGGAGTTTAGTACTGTACTGACCCAAATAGAGTCGTTTTTAAATTCTCGCCCTTTAACACCTCTAAGTCCTGACCCAAACGATTTGGAAGTCCTTACTCCCGCACACTTCCTCATTGGTAGATCGTTCCTTACGATACCTGATCCCAACATAACCGAGCTAAGAGAAAACCGTCTATCACGGTACCAATTACTGCAAACCCTCAACGTCCAGTTTTGGAAGAAATGGTCAAAGGAATATGTTCATCAACTGCAACAAAAAACTAAATGGAAAAATGGTACCTACCCGATTAATGTAGGGACATTAGTCCTTCTGAAAGAAGAACATCTCCCTCCAGCGGAATGGTCACTTGTACGTGTTATTCAGCTCCATCTAGGACCTGATGGTGTCGTTAGAGTAGTAACGGTAAAAGGTCGACGAGGCGAGTATAAGCGATCAGTTCGAAACATTTGCGTGCTTCCGATTGAGAGTCAATTAACGACCAGCAAAGGTGAAGAGAGTGTTATTACAGACCAGTGAGATTGTGTCGCATTCCGTACTACTTAGTTTATGTTATTAATGAACAGATAAGTTTTTTTTTTCTCTCTAAGAATTGTTTGGTATCATTTCTATATGTTATTAGTATGTGTTCTCTTTTTTTATATATATTCCTTCTTATTTTGAACATCGTGTTCAAGGAGGCCAGTTACGTTAAGTTCTTTAATAATAATGACATGTTTGATGTGTTGCCTACCAGGCTAAAGTGAACGCTATTTTATTTGCCATGCGCAAAGTATTATTATGTATATGTATGTATTCAAGCACGTTGCAAGATACCATGCGGTGCTAATAATGTTTTGTTAATGTTAGTTAATCAATAAATAAGAAAAATATGGTCGTTTAAACTTAACAAGAGTTTTATTTCTAAACAGTGACTGTATTTAAGAGTTATAATATTTGAACCAAATTCTAAGATGAGTGGAGGTCTAATAACTGACAAAATGTCCAATTTACCAGACCAGCTTAAATTTTTCATCCCGACAATAGATGGTACTATCAAGAAGTCTTAGATCAAAATGCGGACAATTTCACGACAAAAAATGAAAGAAAATCCTGTTAAATTATTATTACACTTGTATACTTTTAAGTTTATGTTTAGTGTTTTTAATAAAGAATGTTTATTGTTTTGTAAAACTTCCCTTATTTGTTTGCTGCAGTATGTTAATGATTTACAAGTATATGTATGACCACTCTATCCACAAAAGAGCATATCCAATTTCTAGTTTACAGTTAGTGGATAAATGTGTTATGTACACAAAAATTAAGTTTTTTAAGACATATATATTTTTCTCTGCAATTAAAGTATATCACAGGTAATAACCTAAAGTGATCTAATTTATAATGTTTTACCTATTTTAATCAAAAACATAATAAAAAAGTTGCAGATCAAAACGCGTTTTGCTAATTTACTCAGAACTATAAAAATGTGACATGGACACCTTTATCCCCATATGTCTTAAATTATATGCTTTCTACCAATGATTTGGTCTCTTTCAAGATCAATTTGGGTTAATATTTCGAGATTATATGCAAAAATAAACAGATTACATATTGATTAACCTGGTGAAAGGGAAATAAGTCATATCCAGAATCACAGAATTGTAATTTTGTGGATGGAACACCTTTTGAAAAAGGTAGGGTTCCATCAAATTTTTCTGTATGAAGCCTTTATACGTATTATCGCGCTCAAAAAATTCTGGTACAGCTTGTTACTGTAGACACTTCCAAAATTTGATGTAGAGCCATTTGTTGTATCTAAATCGAACATCTCACGATTTTCAAGTAGGGGTTAAGCATTCGTCAAACTGGCAAATTTGATAGGTTGAAGACTTATAAATTGATTTTATGCCGTCAAACCAAATGAACACAGCCAAAATATTGCTGTAACCATAATATTTTTGTATGATAATTACGCAACCTCTTTTTTAATACGTTCATATAGGCAACATTGTAAAAACAAAAACAATAATCTTCCCGCATATATAAATTATCGACAATATCGTTTAAGTATTTTCAATCTTATTTAATTAATTTTTAGACTTATTGGATGCATATTAAAAAATTTTACAGAGAAAATTATGGAAAATTAAATTTTCTTTAAAAATTGTATTTACACATTTTCCTATGAAGTTGATCGTTATTCAGATATTGAACAACTTTGAACTAGCACTTAAATTCTTCATTAGAAATTTTTACCGCTTAATTACGTTTACGGTGTATATGTTGATATTTTTGAAGGTAAAGTGTAAATCATAACAATTTGTGTGGTGCAAAAGCGCCCCCAAGTTATATGATCATTATTGCAAAGTAGCAGAAAACGTAATAAATAAAGCGAGAAAGTACAAAACAACACTAAATTCAACGGGTTTTGGGCAAACAGCTATTAATCAGCAATACACACTGAACTGTACTTATACTGGAACGCGCTCTCCGTCCGGCAGTCCGATCCGAGACAGAGGGCCGCAAGGGACATCTGTGCCCTGCTCTCGAGAGTACGTGCATGCGTAGAGCAGTTAATATCATGTCGCAATGTTTGAAAAGGATTTGATATGTTTTGAGTACTTTAATGATGAATTTTTCAATGATAATTTGTTAACACGGGCATTTACAATATTCATTGAAACTTACTTTACCTACTGTTATACTCATTTTACAAAAATAATGAACTATAAAAATAATTTCAAGGTATTATCAATGGTATGCGTTAATCTTCGGATTTTTATTATCCATAAAAGATGTAAAGTACATTTTATAAATTAAACGTAGTTACACGTGTTCGCATAAACATTCTACAGTTTCGGTATGATATGTATAAAAAATTTTAATCAATTTGTATAGATGTATAAAAAATATAATCGTAAGAAACAACGTGATGACAACATTATACAAATCGCTGTGTAAATGCAACAATGAGCAATTTAGTGAAAATCAATAATTAATAAGTAAATGATAATTGCCGATTTGAAGTTACATTTTGGTTAGTTTGTTTTCGAGTGACGTGCTTTAAGGCTGTCTACCCTTTCGCGCAGCACATGCGAAAAGGACAGAGACGGCCAATGCGCATTCCAGTATAAGTACAGTTGAGTGGTAATACAAATAACACCGTGAGGTTAAATCACGTAAACAAGGACAAACGGATTGAGAGAGGTAGTGTTTAAAGTACAACCCACGGACGTAAACAAAACTGTGACTAAAGTACCGACGACGGTCCCCATACAAGAAAAAAATACATATTATGAACAAAAACCATAAAGAACGAATAAAATGCTGTGGATTAATCAAAGAGTACCTGGGAACGGGAGACGAAGTCCAAACGGATCAGATAGAGGACCAAAATAAACGAAAACGAGAAACACCAGAAAACGTCAACGAAAACACAAGCGACGTATCTATAAGAAGCAAGAAGGCTGCCAGGACACCAGAAAGAAGAACCAACCCAAGAGAATACCAAATCATAACAAAGAATTATAAGAAAACAGAAACCCCCCAGAACACAAGAAATACAGAAATGGAAGAAAGTGATGACCGTATCCACCGGCGTGTTTTGAATTGCGTTTTACGTCTAATCTGGATTAGTTGAATGATTTCGTATGCTCCGACACTTCCTGAAATTTTCCTGAAGGATGATAGTGACATCCTAGATATTATTCGCTGCGGATTTACAAGAAAGCATTCTGAACGTACCGATTTTTTTAAGGACATGAACGCTCTATCCTTTGTTAAGAGATTTCGACTTCAAAAAAATACTGTACTTAAGCTGTTCGAACAAATAGAAGATCAATTCGAATATAATAATAATTTGTAAGTATTATTTTAGTAAAAATAAATTGCTGCCTTCCAATATTGCTAAGTAATTCTAATCCCAAATTTCGGTCACATTCCTTATATGCATTTAGGAATAATAGTGTATCACCTATTAATCAAATTCTTGAATGAATTGATAAAATAATTACAGCCCAAAATAGCTTTTACAGGATATGTAGCTTTCCACGAGTGATCGGATGCATTGACGGGACACATATAAAAACACAGTCACCGGGAGGTGAAGATGGAGAAGTGTACCGTAATGGAAAGTCATACTTTTCTATAAACACGCAATTAGTTGCTTCGGCGGAATTAAAAGTATTAGATATCGTTGCAAGATGGGCGGGATCTACACATGATTCAACTATTTTTCATTCATCCCAAATAAGAGCACGCTTCGAAGGGGGCAGTTTCCAAACGTAGTTCTCTTAGGGGACAGTGGCTATCAGCTGAAAAACTGTCTATTGACACCTCTACAAAATCCTGGAAATGTTGCTGAGAATCTGTATAAGGAATGTCATATCCGAACACTAAATGTGGTAGAACGTTTAATTGGTGTTTGGAAACGTCTGTTCCCAGTGTTAGCTTATACCAGTAGAAGTCGAATAGATAATACATTAACTATAATTGTTGTCACTGCAGTACTTCAAAATATTGCAGTGGACATGTTTGAGGATGTGCCACTCCTCCAGATGAATTAAATGGGCAAGAACTTGTGTATTTACTTTTACAAGATGTTCCCCAACTACCTACTGCAAATTTTATTCAACGCCCAATTAATTTTCATCAAAATTTAATTGATAACTATTTTGCATACTTATAACAATTTCTCTGACCCACTTTTACACTACTCTTCAACATTTAGAAATCTAAGTTGTACAAATAAATATATCAAGTTGGAAATAAAAGCATTTAAGTGATTTGAATTTAAACTAGAATGTTCATTTGCTATTTGTAGTTTAAATAAATTTAATTTTAAGTTTTCTTTCAGTTTTCAAAAACTCCTGTTCATTAATACTTTTGATTTGCTTTTGCAATTAAATTAACCGTTCATCCAACAGTAAGTTATATTTGGATGCAACATCGGAGGGTGTTAAGGTGGACACGCTTTCTTTGGGCCTTCTTCTTCTTAAATGCTGTAGTGCTTGTTGATTCTCTTTTTGACAATGACTTTGTGACAGTCCTTGATCGACTTAAAAAGGAAGAGTTGGAAAATATGTCTCTTGATCATTAAAATCTATATCATAATGAAAAAATACGTAGCTAATTTTTTATAAACTGGTCAAAACACTTAAATAAATAAAGGTGTAATTTTTCTTACCAGAACCATTCCAATCTCTTCCAAATTTTTTTTTATTAAATTTTATACAGCTGCTGGAACTGGTAACTGCAGATCACTAGGCTTATATTTTCTCTAACACTTTTTGGAAGTCTAAAATATCAACGAAAACTATTGTTTATAATTAGTCTACTACGTTGCCGCGTCCTCTCCAACCATTACTTGATCGGGATCACCAACCGTACCTTGCATTAAATCCTAATCCGATTTTGTTAACTCAGATTACTACATCTCGATTATGTCTCAAAAGGAAGAAAAAGGAAATGAATGCAAACATGAGGTCGGAGTTTCACTACCTAAGAGAGGAAGCCAAACAAAAGGAAGAAGGATGGTAAAAGGAGAAGGAACAACTAGAAAACAAAATTGAAAAGCTGGAAAACAGATTGGAAACAATGAAAAAGAAGAGTAGAAAGAATAACTTTGTCATAACAGAACTAAAAACAGAAGGAGAGATAAAAAACAACGAGGAGGTATTCGTAAGGCCAGTATACCCAATAGGATAAAATCCTGTGCTTTCCTGAATGGTGCTATTTACTGAAAATGTAAATTCATTAATATGTTTGTCCCGAAGCCGGTGTTTATTTTCACAAAATTGAACAATGGTTCTTAATGTTCGCTTCATGCGCTGAGAACTGACAGTAATTTTTTGAATACTCTACTATCATATTGAGTTCCATTATCGGTAATAATTATTAGCGGTGTACCATATTTCATTACTACCTCGTCATATAAGGCTTGGCTTACAACGGCGGCGGTTGGTTTACGTATTGCTTTCGTGCAGCCCTACTTTGTGAATCTGTCTTGAAATACAACTAAATATTGGTGACCTTTTATTGAATCTATTAAATCCGTGCTTATGATGTCCCAAGGCGTACAATTTGGGTACATATTCATTTTACCTGCGGTCTGTAACTGTGAAATTTTATGTTTTCGACAAGAATCAAATGTACGGACATATTTTTTAATATCTTTTAAGTTTGGCCACATTGAGAGAATAACAAAATTAACGAAAAAATATTTATTTTTTAAAAGTTGGGAATGTATAGAATGTATAAAAGGAAAGAAAAAATAGTTTTAAAATAAACAAAGGATACAATTATGAATCTTAATAATATTATAAAATGGAGATAGATTTAATGAAAAAAATAAAAATTTTTTGCCTACCTCAAAAGGCAATTTGTTGTCTTTTACCATTCTGGGTCATTAAAAAATTTAAAATGGTTTGTAGTGTTTGTCCCTATCCTTGTTATTTACTAAAGGCAGTAATTGCTTTTACTTTTATTTAAATCTATACTATAAATTTTACGTAACTTATCTAAATAAACGTTATTATTTTTCTGAAATCAACAAACTCTTTTTTCTTTTCTTTAAAAACAATAGACAATATGAACTATTTGACTTCAAAATACCCCAATATCATGATTAATTCAGCGTTCAAAATTTGCATTTTGGGTTTAATGGTTATCTTTCCTTTATTGGTTAATTTGGTTTCATGTTCAATTAAATTTGTGTCTTGTATTGTTTAATTCTAACAATCACTAAAAATGAATTAATTATTTTTTTAAACTTAAAAACACTGAATAAAAAACTATTTTTACTTTTTTTATTAAATGCAAATTAAATGTGGATAAAATATCAATTAATAAAACAATATTAAAGTTAGCATATAGCTAATAAATTTTATTAAAATTTAAATTGGTATACAAATTATATTTTATTTATTTACTTCAAAAAACAACTTTAAAATATTATATTATTTATAAACCAATTAAATCAACTAATGCAAAATTTTTATTTTAATTCAAATTTAAAAAATAAAATTTTAATTTATAAACAATAAATTTGTATAAAATTGTTTATTTATTATTATTAACTAACAAATGAAAATTCATATAATTGTAATATATATTTTGTAGTAACGCTACCTAAACCAACTAACGCCATCACACAAAACTTCAACAATTACAAATTTAAACCTATTTAGAAGCATTATCAGAAGCTATAAATGCGTTCAAAATGGTTTTAATAAAATTCAATACTAGGAAATATCTCGACCACGTGTACGATTTAATTCACGTTGTGCTTACAGAAAATTTAGTTACATTATCTAATATTTACTAACAAATGCAAATTCAGATATAAAATGTAATATATATTTTGTAGTAACACTCCTAAACCAACTAACGCCATCATACAAAACTTCAACAATTACAAATTTAAACCTATTTAGAAGCATTATCAGAAGCTATAAATGCGTTCAAAATGGTTTTAATAAAATTCAAAACTAGGAAATATCTCGACCACGTGTACGATTTAATTCACGTTGTGCTTATAGATAATTTAGTTACATTATCTAATATTTACTAACAAAAAATTCAGATAAAAATTAATTTATTTTTATAAATATAAACCAACTAACGCCATCATACAAAACTACAACAATTACAACTTTAAACCTATTTAGAAGCATTATCAGAAGCTATAAATGCGTTCAAAATGGTTTTAATAAAATTCAAAACTAGGAAATATCTCGACCACGTGTACGATTTAATTCACGTTGTGCTTATAGATAATTTAGTTACATTATCTAATATTTACTAACAAATGCAAATTCATATACATATTGTAATACATATTTTGTAGTAACGCTACCTAAACCAACTAACGCCATCACACAAAACTTCAACAATTACAAATTTAAACCTATTTAGAAGCAGTATCAGAAGCTATAAATGCGTGTAAAATGGTTTAAATAAAATTCAATACTAGAAATATCTCGACCATGTGTACGATTGACTTCACGTT
>JARFJB010001045.1:0-12500 GCA_036346205.1 Vesta saturnalis
TTTCAGATTAGAATTTTTTAAAACATTTAGTTGACATTGCTATTAATCCCAACTGATAAAAATCCATATAACGTGAATCACATGTGTGTGTGTGTGTGTGTGTGTGTGTGTGTGTGTGTGTGTGTGTGCGCGTGTGTGTGTGTGTGTGTGAGAACGTAATTGAGTATACAATAGTTTTATGTAATCTGAAGATTCAATTATTTAAAGTAATTTCTGCGTTAGCAAAATTTTTAAAATATTTGTAAGTATTTTGAATATAAATTTTTGTAAGTACAACATGATTGTTAAATACGAGTAGTTGTATTCAGGTTTTGTGTATTACTTTCTAAAATAGTTAATGATCGGTATGTAATATGTTTATATCCAGCCATTCACAAATCGTATTTTAGTGAGACACGTTGTATAAAAAAAAATTCAGTTCAACGCATGGTACAGTTGAAGGAAAAAACACTTCTAAAGGTAAGCGTATTATTTTTAATATATGTTTTTTTTACCTGAAATTGCTAACAAAATGTCGATAAAGATTTTTAAAATGTATTATTACTCTTATAGGATGACGTCATAAGATCAACTCTCAAATAGCTGGTACGTAATCGTAGATTTTAAACTTGTAGTTATTGTTAATTCACGTATAATAATAAAACCATTAAAACCCTTTGCCTTTTATTTCCGTTATATCGGTTTGATATTCTTAAAACATGTTAATTTAATTTAACTCTATGTTATATATAAGTAATTATTACTTTCCAGTCTTTTTAATGGGGTTTTACAACTGTTAATGAACACGTTACAATGAAACAATTTTGTGTGTTTGTAATTAACCATGCAAATAAATCAGATATGATGTTATGAATGTATAGGTGGTGACTGTTTAGAGAAACTGCCCATACATAAAGCATCATTGCATTAGGGTAGAAGTTATTTATTATTTCACGTCATATTTAATTAGACTTTAATGTACTCAGTTTGAACTGTAGTCTGGTTTCCGCAAACTGTAAGACATAATTTCGGTTGATTGATTGATTGAGATTGATCTGGTGATCGAGCGTGATTTGTTTTAGATTGATTAATTAATTGAGTTGTTTGTGTGTGTGTGTGTGTGTGTGTGAGAAAGAGCCGAAAGAGAGAGGGGTGAGAGAGAAACAAGATAGAGCAAGAGAGAGCTGTGCGTTATCAGCTTCTATTATAGAAAATGTTCATTAGTCTATACGCCACTAGATGGCACTAAAATCAATTTTAACTCAAAGGGGCCAAGGGCGCAGACCCTGATACAAGTCTTGTCTTACAAGAACCACCTTATTAGAATACAATTTTGTATGACGGGGCGAAGGCCTACAGCTGTAAGATTAAGTTAGAACCCTCATACAATTGCATCAAGGGGGCCACGATAGGAGCTAAGCTCTACACTTGTCTGATAAGGTTAGGTTTCCATACCATCTCCGGTCAGGGGGCGAAGGCCTGAGAACAAGTTGCAAAGCCCTACACGTGTCTTACAAGAACCTCCTTATTAGAAATACAACGTTTTCTCGTATAGGTAAAAGATCATCCAATAGTATTTGACCATTTTAAAACAATAGGGTCGATAATTTTAATAATAATATCTTATAATTTTTTCCATACATAATGCTGATTATGCGTTTGGATAATGACTAACATTACATTACATTACACAAATTAACATGAATAGGTTGTTTAGTTCTGGTATAGTAGAGAGAACCCACTACCTCAGGAATACGCTGACCATCACGATACGTACCCTCCAGTCCATAAACATTGATGGAGATATTATTGTTGGACTCAAACGTTGAGATGTTAGTCAGCTTAACAGGAAATTCTACACCATTCCAGTTGAATAACGTCCTGAAATCAGGGTAAGAAGTCATCCGTTGTGGTAACCCCGTCGATGTCACTAATGCTGATACAATAGCCCACGCAAAGCAGCGATTATTACTATTCTCCACATTCACTATGGCATGTTTGCGAAATTTCAGCCGGGACATTCATACAGGATGAACCCGTAGTGGGAGAAAATTTCAACATGTTTACCTCTAAATATACGAAATGCACCAGCGACCACCCTACAAAACAAGATATATTAATAATATAATACCCTACTACTCATAACTCACACTTACCAGAATCTTTATGCTGAAATTCTGATTGCATAGCATCCAAGATTTCCACTACTTGAAAATACTCTTCCAATACCATCCCGATACTCAATATATCATATTTCGTTTGAAAGAACTATAATTCAGTACTTTCTCTACTGTTCAGAAAGTACAACCCAAATAACTCAACATTATATTTCAACGAGAAGCGTTTCTGCAACGGAATTTGTATTAGCTTCAAAACATTCCCTTTACCGTCACCCATAAACTTCTGCACATCCGTACGGGTATTGCATAGTGATAGTCTATACGAAACAATGCGTTGTTTAAAAGCATTGCGAATCACTTCAACCCCAGTATAAACTTGTAGGCACACATTCGATTTGTGCCTATTGCTTCTAAGGTGACCTCGATAAGCATATCGAGGAACATCAATCGAACAATCAGTGCAGTGCACAATTTCAACACTTTTACTACCTGTATTTTGTACTGGTTCGTAGCTTTGGTCTGACTTACGCTTCTGTGAGTTGTTCAAGCCCGATGGTTTTAAGTTGTTTAACACTGATGGTCCAGGTTATGCAATACGCTCTGTTCGCATCGGAAGTACTTGGTTGAGCCATATTCCAAAGTGCGGTACGGTTTTGCGGTACAGCCTGCGGCATCTCTTAAGGTGGGGTAGTTGGAATACTTATCCAACACACAGTTTTTTGATGTCACAAGTAGTCTTTTCTTAAAAATTTCTTCAGACATTCACATTGAAACATTTTATTACGATCTCTAGCAGAGAGAATGTATAAACAATGTATAAATGAACGGGTAGAGTTACGTGTTTTGTTATAATTCCTTTTTTTAACTCTTTATTAGTTTGTAGCATTATTACTGTCATGCATTACAACTTGTAACAAACATTTTTATGTATTATTAATTAATAAAATTAATAATAATTTTTAATTTTTATGTATGTTTAAAATGTACGTTCATATTGGCAACTTAAGTGCCAATTTTTATGTATGTTTAAAATGTACGTTCATATTGACAACTTAAGTGCATTTCGTGTAGCGTTAGTAGCATGAATTATTATTCTCTGCACATCGCTTTCCGCACTCCAAGTCATTGCGCAGGGTTACTTTGAGCGTCCTTCATGCATTGCTTGAACTACGTGCTTAACTAGAAGCCATTTTCGCTTTGTTTAATTTTTTATTTAGGGCCACATTTATATGGTGAGTTTTTAAATTTATCATACTGAAATTTGAGACGTTTACGATCCAGGCTACTCAATTTTACTTATACTCTTACCACTTATTTTTACTTTGGGTTTAATTTTATTTTAACGTTGACTTTGCAAGATGATGCAACAGCTTTGCTGCTGCAAAATGAGATTTCAATTACCAAATTTTACTTTAAATCCTGCAAAATCAATTCAGTTAGGAGGTTTATAAAGAAATTTCTATATATTTGGAATTACCAGCATATCAATCTGGTGCTTACTTTCATCAAAATTGCGCAATAAATTTAATGTGATGAGTCGACAGCATTTCCTTATCTGGTGAAGTTCCAGTGACACCCAAAATGTAAAAGAAAGTACTCCAGGTATTTCATACTGTTAATTAATTCACATTATAGTTTAAGGCAGTTAATTAAGAATCAGTAACATTAGTTTTTAAGAGATCATCTAATAATCAAATTAAGTATCGTAATAAAACTCATTGTTGTCATTATTTTTTACTTGTTATTTTCATGAGTTTTTTTGTAATTTTTCTATTTTTAAGGTTTATTTGCTCCTTAAAAACAAATTGGCGTCCGAGATTACATTATTTATTTTCAGATTTGAAATCGAAATCGAAAATATCTAAACAATTCTATTTTTATTAATAAGCAAATCAAATGTTTTTGAACCTAGACCTACTAATCTACCGATGAGCAAAGTGGCATAAAATATTCTAGTTACCCATTATTTCGATAGTTAATATAGCTCTGGGCCAGAAGTATTTAATCATAAGTGGGTTAATTATTTATACGACACCCCGTGTAAGATTACAAACTGTTAAAAAATAAATCATATCGCAACGTAACATCGCCAGGAATAGGCTAACATGTATGATGGATATATCAGGTTGAGGGTAAAGTAGTATACGGGTAAGGAAGCAATGACTATGATAACGGGATAGTGTTACTGAGCACACATATTCTACCCAGCATTGTATATCACCCTGCCATGTGCTTTGTGATGGAAACACGGTATTACCCCACCTGTTTTCCAGAACCTCCGCAGCGCATGTAGGGCTCAATACACTCTGGGAGAAGATACTGCGTTTTCCACTATATCCCTCACCGGTGATTGCGCAGGTAAGTATTGTATGGGTGCTACAGGACTCCTAGATACTTCTAAGTCATTTAGCGACCATTCATTATCTATCAAATCAGCATCACACACAGGACTGAGGATACTCTCTGATGACTCATCCATTTGCTCCACTTTATCGAAGAGTTCATAGGACTCCACTCTTCAGCGAACTCTGCGATACAAGTAGGGCTCAGGACAATATCAGAAATGTGCTCCTGACCTCTCCTCCTGCCGTAGAACTACTGTGAGACCACTCCTCCATAAATTCTACGGTAGCTCAACAAACCTTCAAATGGATTCCCTACTATTCTGCCCTCTGCATATGTTGCAGATGTGGACGATTACTCATCTACAGCGCATGCAGGTGTCACAGTAACAGGAGATTCCTCTCTCCCCAGCACCGGCTGCGCTACAGAGCTTGACGATGAATGATCTTCCACAAGTGGAGACCATTCATCCCTAAACTCTGCAATGTAGGCAGGACTTAATACATGGTGCAATACTACCTGATCATCCACAAGTGGAGACCATTCATCCCCAAACTGTGCAATGTAGCCAGGACTTAATACATGGTGCAATACTACCTGATCATCACTCACGGGTCACTGCATCCTCTCATACGGCTCACGTACAGGTTGTAGGGTAAGCAGTATTTCGTCCACGTCTGCCTGTTCGTACATGCGTGATAATACCACATCCAAATCGTCCACTGGAGGCGGTGTATCCAAAAACCGCAACGCCATTTCACCCTCATCCTGGTCGAAATACCCTCTCTACACCAGGTCACCGGCAGCACCGCCTCCTGGAGTAGCTCCATCACATCCTGTGCGTGATTCGTATGAGATCGGTCTCCCAGCAACCTCCTCAGAATGGGAGTGTCATCCCGCGGTAATATCACAACGTGGCTTATGATGTTCACTCGTCCACCCGCTGCCACGGTACGATCATAAGCCACGCATGCTCGTGACGTACCTAAAACAAAAGAACGTAAATTACTCATGTGTGGCAGTAATACATGAAAGCGCTTTCTTACCTCTATTTGAGGTTGACGCAGTATTCTCCACTACGGTGGCGGCTAACGGTCTTTCTCCTGATTCAGATGCAAAGAAATTAATCGATCCTAAGAACCTTGAAAATAGGTGATTGTGAAAGGGCACTTAATTCTAAGAATTTTTATGTGAACATTTTATGAAAGGTTAATAGTTTTCTTAATGACAAATATAATCAATTTTTTTAAAACAAATTTCAAACGATCCGTCCTTTAAAGCATTTTTCATAGTGAAATAAATAGACATTTTAATAAAAAATGAAAGAAAATATCGTTTTGAGCAGCTTTTCAAATGTAACCATAAATCTACAAAGTTAATTTTGGCACATTTATGTTTATAGTTAATTATAAAAATTTACGTGGTGAGTATGTTTTATAGCACTAAATCCGATACTTTAAATTCGTTTATTATTTTAATCCATCAAAATGGTCATTCACACTAAGGAAGATACGTACAATATAATAATATACGGTGAATGTCATAAAAATGCACCAGAAGCCACATACATTTACGGAGTGCGTTTTCCAGAAAGACCGAAATCAACCAACAAAACTTTTGTAAGTTTAAGTAAAAACTTGAAAAACTAATGTAGTTTCAAAAAGCCAAAACGTACCCGAAGGAAAAATGTAAGAACTTATCAAAACACAGCTTTGGTACTACAAACGGTCAATAAAAATCCACGTACTTCCTTACGGCAGCTAGAAACTATGTAATATTTCTAAATCTTCTTGCCAGGGAATGTTAAAACAAAATAAATATTTCCCTTACCAAGTACGTCTAGTTCATCACTTAAAACCAGGTGATCATCAACGAAGAACGTATATTTTATCGCAATTTACTGTTATGTTAGATGAGCAGGACAATCTGTTAAATAGAAGTATGTGGAGCGACAAAAGCAGGTTCCACAATAGTGGTGTAGTATCCAATCATAAATGTAGATACTGGTCAGACGAAAATCCTCGATAGTTGAGACAAACACGAAACCAAACCATGTTTGGGGTAAATGTTTGGTGTGGAATCGTCAATGGATACCACATCTTTTTCATGGCATGTTAAACGGACTACGATATTTAGATTTTTTATAAAATGAAGATATGGCTAACCTTTATAACAAAATTTCATAATTGTGTGATACAAGTGGAGTCTGAAAAATATTCAATGATAGAAGTATACATGGTTCTATCAAATTTAGAGCAACAATTAGTAGAACGGAAAAACGAAGTCTTTTTGCCAAATCAAGTTAACACTATGCTAGAAACTTTGGCAAATGAATGAGAAGACCTGGCAGTAACTCAATTTAAACAGTTAGTTTTATACTACTTGTATAACCTATTCGGATAAATGGAAGCAACATTTTAAAGATTCGTAAGCGTTTTGTTGGGTATTGCTAAAAAAAATGAACATCCATGCTCAGATGTTGTAAACTCGTTAACTGTTTTTTAACACAACAGCCTGATATTCATATAGATGATTCGGAACTTTTTAACCTTTCATAAAAAAGAGAGGTGATAATGTGTTATAAGTTTAACGTGTGTATTTGTGTATCTGTCTGTGGTAGCATAGCTCTCAAACGGCGGAACCGATTTTGATTTAATGTTTTTTTATTTGGCCGGTGGGCTGATCGAGAGGTGTTCTTAGCTATGATTCAAGAAAATGTGTTCATCCGTTTGAAGATCGGCTCTTTTCCAGTTTATGAAGGAATTTTTTTAGTTTTATTAGATATATTGATCTATTTTTGGTTTGTTTGAAAGGTGATTCAAGAAAGATTGTTTACTTTTTAGAGGCTTTAAAAAAATTTTTTGTATCGAGGGTTTGTTTAATTTAATGTTGAGTGCATTAAACAATATACAACCAGTCAAAAAATAAAAAAGTGGAAAGAAGTTCCTGTTTCTATTGACTTTTAAACCATTTCGAGAGCGAACGTATTAAGAATTGTTATTCTAAAATGTGCATGTGTTTTAATTTTGTTTGACAAATATTTTTAAATAAAAATACTACATTTTATTTAAGCCACATCTGATTGCCATTCTGAAATATCAATGTTATTAAAGTAATATTTAAAAGTTTCTCGAATTTCTAGTATAGAATTTCTTCCACGGCCTCTGCGAAACTTAACATCTTGTAGGTTTGAAGTTTCTTCTTCTATTTGATCTGCCCTTGTGGTTCTTGCCATGATCTTAAAAAGTTATGCAGTACACAACATTTTGTATTATTAAAACCACAGTGTCACGAGGTAAATTTATTGGTTTTAAAAACACGTGAAATTTATCACTTAACATGCCAAATGCATTTTCAATGACACGTCTGCCTCGATTTAATTTATAATTAAAAATCCTCTGTTATTTCGACCTGTTTTTGAATGGGTAATGCTTCATTATGTATTTTTGTAGAGGAAATACAGCATCTGCTAGTATAACAAATGGTACAGCAGATTCCATCATTGTAGGTAAAGGTTGATCATTAAGCAAATTCAATGTTTCTTGATTTAATGCTAGTGCAAAATCACAATCTTGAAATACACCTAAACAACATTAAGACTGTTAATTACACAAACATACAATAGGAACGTCATGTTATTTACCAAAATTTTAAATCATGCGCGTACCTTCATCACTTATTCTACCATTACTTCCAACATCTATATAAAAATCGTGCAATACAACTTATAGATATTCGGGCACTATATGACAAACTTTGATAGGACTGCCCTATCGGCTGTCGCTAAACACCGCAATGTTACAATTAGACGAAATCAGGAAGATATGGCTTGCTTAAATTAGGTATTTTAGGTCTGATAAACGTAACCTGTAAAGTACTTGTAGGTGTAGACCCCTTAATTTAATTTATTTTGATAGTTGGCAAAATGTACAGTTGACTTGAAGTTGCCCCACAGCCTTCATTGTGGTTAACAAATATCTGGTGTGCTAAGGTGTGGTACACCACACGACCTTCCAACCAACAAAATTGAAAGTAAAAGAAATGAAATAATTTTGATTTCAATATTTTTAAACAACTATGCAACCTGTTTTTTGTACATTCATAACGAAAACAGGCAACATTGTTAAAACAAAAACAATAATCTATGTCAGAATGACGTTTAAAACAGCATGTCAGATAGACATTCATAGACATAAATACATGTAAAAAATTACATAGCCGCCCGCTTCTATAAAAATATCGACAATACAGCTTCAGCATTTTCAATCATATTTATTTAATTTTTACATTTATTTCGCTTAAAGCCTGTATGACACTACGCAAGTTCTTGTACAAATTCTAGTACCATTTATTGAACAGGAAATTCTGAATATTTAAATCTTGTTTAAGTGATTGTTCCTGTTTGATACTTTACAATTTCTTTTACAAAAAACTACCTAACTGTACAATTTATTGGTCAGATTTTTTGGCGCGCAATATAGAGTGAGTTTGATATTTTCTTTGTTTGTGACAATACGCCTCTGCGATCAGTGCGATCTTTAAACAATTTTATAATGATTACCAAGGAAGATATACTGTTGATTACAGCAAGCACTGTGTTTTTATTTATGATGGCAAAATAGAAAAAGAAGGGTAATAAGGGTAAAAAAAGGTTATGGAGTAGACCTTGGATTCGAAGAAGAGACGCAGGTGAAGGCTCCGGTGTACTGAAAAGAATTAAAAGTATAAGATTCTGCAGCTTACCATAACTTTTTACGAATGACAAATACTCAATTTGAATTTTTATTAAACAAAATTAAAATTGTTATTGAAAAAAAAAGATACACATCAGCGAGAAGCTGTTTCGGCTAGTAATAGGTTTGTCGTAAGTAACTGTATGTTAATACAAAGGTTCCAAATTCTTGTTATTTCCAGATTAGAGGTTACGCTAAGATTTTTAACTAGTGGCGAAAGTTACAGGTCGTTAATGTATTCAACGAGGATACATGAATCGACAATAAGCAAGTTTGTACCAGAAGTGCGTAGCAATTTTTAATAAATTGAAGGAAGATTACTTAAAGGTAAACATCTATTTATGGTTCTTAGATTCTCATTGTAAATAAGTAATATTGTATTTATTAGGCCCCGAATACAACAGAAGAGTGGATGAAAATTTCCGAGGAATTTAATTCTCTTTGGCAATTTCCCCATTGTGTTGGTGCTCTAGATGGAAGAAATAAAGTTTAGGGCACCAATTTCAGAGGGATCATATTTTTATAATTATAAAGGAGATCACTCTATTGTTTTATTGGCATTAGCTGATGCCAGATATAGATTTACATATGTAAATGTAGGGATTAATGGACGCATAAGCGATGGAGGAGTGTGTCAAGAAAGTAATTTAACAAAAGCCCTTTCAAAAAATTTGTTGAACTTTCCAGTGGCATCACCATTACCTGGAAGAAACATTAAAATTCCATTTGTCATTGTTGCAGATGATGCATTCCCTTTGTCTACAAAAGCGACTTTATACTATTAAAAGAAGATTGCCACCATCCCGCAATTGAGTTTGATATTAACACAAATATTGTGACACTGCCTAATTTTGCAACAGGTTGTAAATCAAAGATATTTAACTTTAGTAAAGCTAACTTTATCAAATTATACAATGATTTGCTTAACATCGATTGGACTTGTTTATAGACCTGTTGTGATGTCAATTATGTTTGTAATAAGTTTTATTCAATATTGGAGTCAGTGTTTAACCACAGCGTGCCAGTATACAAGCAGTGCAGTAAAAAATCTCGTTTTCCATCATGGTTTACTACCGAACTCCGACGGAATATAAAACTTAAGCTTAAAATGCATAAAAAATATAAATCTACTAAGCTTCCGCATTTCTACGAGCAATTTAAACGCTTAAGATTATTAACAAAAAATCAAACGTCACAGTTACATAAGGTATATGTTTCTGATACGGAAGCTAATATCCACACCGATCCTAAACGTTTCTGGGCGTATATACGTGCCAAAAAAGGATCTTCTCGTATCCCGGGTGTATTACAATATAAGAACCATACATATGACACTCCTCAAGAGATTGTGGATACATTTGCCTCTTTTTTTTCGAATGTTTATAAAAAGTCAATTCCCACTGATGACTCCTTCCTGTCGCTCAATTTTCAGTCATTTATTGATGTTAACAGCATATCTCAACATGATGTCATTAAAGCTATTAAAAGACTAAAAAACAAGCCTACATCGGGTATTGATCAAATTCCGTCGTACTTAATTAAAGATTGTGCACAAATATTAGCAAAACCATTAGCATTTTTGTACAATTTGTCTATTAAATATTGTAGCTACCCGGGAGACTGGAAGATTGCTAAGGTTTGTCCCATTTTAAAATCTGGTAATCCTTCTCACGTAGTAAATTACAGACCGATATCCATAGTATGCAATTTTTCCAAAGTGTTTGAGTATATCTTATATGATAAACTTTTCTATCAATTTAAATCAAAGCTATCCGAGTCTCAACATGGCTTTGTTCCGAAAAGGTCAACAATTACTAACCTGGCGTGTTTTTCACAATATTCGTGCAGTATTTTAGATAAAAAAGGGCAAATTGACGTGATTTACACCGACTTCCAAAAAGCTTTTGATCAAACTGATCACTATATTATCCTAAAAAAATTATCTGAATATGGATTTAGCCTTTCCGTAGTACAACTGATTAAATCTTATCTCACAGATCGCTCACACTTCGTATCGTATAATGGTCACGATTCCAAATTATTCGTTCCTACATCTGGGGTTCCTCAAGGTTCAACATTGGGGCCGTTTCTATTTTTGATATTTATCAATGATCTTCCTACGCACATCTCTTCTCAGAAATTATTATATGCGGATGACCTAAAAATCTTCAATGAAATATGTTCTGAGGAGGACTGTGTTACACTTCAAAAGGACATTAACAGTTTGCAATCATGGTGTAAGCTGAACAAACTTGACTTAAACATTACTAAATGTAAATCTATGTCATTTTCGAGAAAACGTAATACTATTCCGTTTACTTATTGTATTTCTGACACACCCTTAATAACGGTACTCTTCCATAGAGATTTAGGAGTTATGTTTGAGAAAGCGTTCAGTTTTTCGTTGCATATTAATGAAGGTGTTAAACAATCTTTTAAAGTATTAGGTTTTATTATTCGCACATGTGTAGATTTCAAGAACATCTCTACCATCAAATCACTCTACTTATCCTTAGTAAGGTCTATTCTAGAATATGGTGCACTGATCTGGGACCCTTTCTACAAAAAGTATGAGGCGGCAATTGAACGTATACAACGACGTTTTCTGAAATATATGCACTTTCGTACAGAAGGTTTTTACCCTGAGAGAGGCTACCCGCAAAATATGTTACTTCAAAGGTACGACTTATCTTCACTTACTACAAGAAGGAAACGTATTATAATGGCATTCTTGTACAAACTTCTATATGATTATATAGATTGCACAATCAATTATTGTTTGTTGTTCCCCGTACTGTAACTAGGCAAACAGTGACATTTTATGTACCTAAATGCAGAACTAATGTTTTAAAGAACGCTCCTGTGTACAAAATTAGCTATACTTATAACTGCCTAGCCAGTGTAGTAGACATTTTTAACTGCCCTCTAAAACACCTGCTTGACGCAATTAACTAATCATACTATTGTTAAGTTTACTTATTCAGTTGTCTGGTAAGCTTGTAATGTTTTGTTTTTGTCGATTTGTTTGTTAAGCATATTTAACGCAATTAAGTTAGTATTGTAGATTACAGTAGAATAGATTTAGTAGGTGGCAGAATTATCTTGTTTTTTCTAATATCTGAATTATTTGTTATTAATTTGTATTTGTTCTGTTTGGGTTTTTGACCTGTGTGAACATTAAACGTTATTATTGTTAAAATTAATGAAGCCCTATCCATTTCGTAACTTTAACCAGGATTGTAAAATTTTTAATTATAGACTTTCTAGGGCACGTCAAAACATTGAAAATTCATTTGGTATTTTGGCCAATACGTTCAGAATACTA
>JARFJB010001045.1:17500-45997 GCA_036346205.1 Vesta saturnalis
ATATATATATATATATATATATATATATATATATATATATATATATATATATATATATATATATATATATATATATATATATATATATATATATATATATATATATATATATATATATATATATATATATATATATATATATATATATATATATATATATATATATATATATATATATATATATATATATATATATATATATATATATATATATATATATATATATATATATATATATATATATATATATATATATATATATATATATATATATATATATATATATATATATATATATATATATATATATATATATATATATATATATATATATATATATATATATATATATATATATATATATATATATATATATATATATATATATATATATATATATATATATATATATATATATATATATATATATATATATATATATATATATATATATATATATATATATATATATATATATATATATATATATATATATATATATATAATATATATATACAATATATATACACACACACACACACACACACACAACACACACACACACACACACACACACACACACACACACACACACACACACACACACACACACACACACACACACACACACACACACACACACACACACACACACACACACACACACACACACACACACACACACACACAGAGGTGACACTTAAAACCATAATCTTTCCAACACTAAGGTTTCTTAAAAAAATAATGATTTCTTCGCATATTTGGGCCCGTAACCAATTGTTTGTTTGCTTGAAATAAACGCGAATTATGAGATCAAATACTTTATTATGCTCGATTACAAAATGCTCATTCAGTCAACAACCATATATTTTTTTATATCCACACCAACCGTTCTCTCAATTTTTTTAGGGTGTCCACAATAATGAAAATTACTATATAAGTTAATAAATATAAGAAGTATGAATTTGAATTTCATTCCTCAATATAAATGGAAAATTACTGCTTCGTATCCACGGACAAGACCTGGCGAAAACCAAGTATTTAAATGAATTTTTACCAAAATTTTGATGCCAAACAGTGGGGTCTTTTTCCAACTGCATTATGTTATCAGAAGAATCGGTATCCATATCACTATCTGAATCTGAATCGGATTCTCAATCATTTGAAATAATCTTCTCCGTGTGCGAACAAAAATTTTACCACATTGTATGAAAACATTTGGATAATTTCTGAATCTTATCTTTCGGTGAAGGTTTAGAACTGTTTTGCTTATTGTAATAATTTTTACAAAAAACCTCATGCTATTTAAATAGGGTTGTCTTGAAAATGGCAGGTAAGGGTAAAACTTTATACACTTGCTTAATGAAAATACTATCAACTACATATTTTCTTCCTTTTGTTTCACAAAATCGAGTAAACAGTCGCAGTTTTCCAAAAACTGTAAGATACGTCTCGTGTGTATAATGCAATATGTTTTTCCTTCACTTTTAATTTTGGATGGATTGCTTTTGATAAGACTCATACACCCAACGATGGAAATTAGAACCATTTTGATAAATTCACGTTTCGTTTGGATACACGAATCTGACGTCTTGGACTGCACTTTGGAACTGCAGAAATTTTGTCAAAAGCTTAATTTTGTCTACTACGACGTGTTTCTCTTCACATTGAATGTTCTATCCATTGATACGTTTATATTTGTAACAAAATAGGGACGATTGTGTAATTGAGAGAGTAAGAAAATTAGCAATTGATGGAAATGTGATTTATTACATAAATTTATAAAAAGACTACTTTCTACAAAAGAAATAAATCACAGTTTTTCGTCCATTACGTGTTTTACTACGACTTCCATTTGTACTTTACCCCTGCCTTCTTCTTCTTTTTGGTCTTCTGCTTCCACTTTTACTTCTTGCACAGTGTCAAATTTTTTGATAACACGGCCAAGGTTTTTTCGAGCGGTTTGGGTCACTGGTATGAAGTGTTT
Organism: Vesta saturnalis; assembly: GCA_036346205.1. NCBI lineage: Eukaryota > Metazoa > Arthropoda > Insecta > Coleoptera > Lampyridae > Vesta > Vesta saturnalis. The sequence continues at coordinate 19,488 of JARFJB010001045.1, forward strand.
TCGGGCGCTGTAATTCATTCTCTTCCATTTTCGTGCACCTTGCTTCACAGTCACAGTTGAATGGGGATGGTTTAGTCGAAACTCGCGTAAAAAGTTAAAAAATGGGTTTTGAGTCGTTTTACCCATAATTGAATAAGTTATAAGGAAAAACTGTGATACCTTCAATTTGTGAAGTAAATAATTAACGTTTACAAAAAACAAAATATTATAAACTATGGTGATACAAAGAATGGATGATTTAAATATCTTAAAATTTTTGACATTGGCTATATTGATATTAGCAATCAATCAAATTAACATGTAGAATTTTTTGTATAACAAACTAAAGACATGCACATCAAAATTTATTACGTACGTTTGAAAAAAGAAATGCTCATATGTTGAATTCGATTGTTACTAAGTTAGACAAAGCGCGTGTGGTGTGTGTTATGTGGGGTGTTATGTGTGCGTGTGCGTGTGTGGCGTGTGCCTGTGGTGTGGTGCGTGGGTGCGTGTGCGTGTGTGTGGTGTGCGTGGGTGCCGATTTATGTTACATACCTACTAAAATGTAGATGCTGATTTGACCAGTTTATTTGTTTGATAAATACACAATTTTTTCACCATTGAATTCTAGCTATTCAGATTTATGAAACACAGAGGAAAATACCAAAATCGTCAGACTAATAAAATAACGAAATAAATGTATTAGCTCAAATCAAACCTTTTGCAGCAAAATTGCTAAATACGCTCCTTTTTTCTATCAGCACTATCTACTCTAGCTTACGAGGTAGCAATACTGTCCCTATGAAATAGTAGACATTATATATATATATATATATATATATATATATATATATATATATAATAATATTTTTACCTTGCCCGCTCCCGCAATCGTTTCATATGTTGCTTTACACTTAGACGTTTATCTCCAAGACGGAGGTGAAACTTATAAGTTACCCATTTTTGCTAAGTACTTCTACTACCTAATCTTCAAATTAATGAAGTGTCCAGTATCACAAAAAAAAAACTAAACAGTAATTAAAATTGTCTTTGTCTATACACTAAATTATTAAAATTGTCGCCTACATCAAATTATTATCCTGGAAGAATATTGAAACACGTATTCACGGCACTCGCTAAACACAAATAGTATTTGTTGATTTAGAAGTAACAATGGAAAGTGGAAACAGCAATGAAAAAGTCGAAGAAGCTCGCACCATCGGATGCGGTCGCGACGCCGGCCTGGATGAGGTAGTAGTGGTGTATTCCCCTCCGTAGTCTGGGCTGCAAAACTTCGAGATTTAATGCGACGATCCATCTTCTTAGAAGGATTACTCAGCCGCGGAATTTTTCCGAACAATAAGTTTATTTCTTTTAATTGCCAAAGGTTATTTTTGAAGCTATGCAAAAATATAATTTTCGATTTCTTATTATTACTTGAATTACAGCATGTTAAAATTGATCAATTTAAAGAAGTTTTCGATTTTTTGAAAAAAACTCCCCTGAAGGCGATCACGCAAAAGGAGCCTTTACAGCTCTACAGTACCTTTCCCTTCATGTGTAGAAAAAAAATCAAGTTGATATATCTATAAATAAAAGAGGAATTTGTCGAAGTATGAGATACTGTTTTCGACATTCACATGCGGCTAAAATCTCGCCTTAACATTACTTGATTCTGGCTTTTCAAAGATTTACCTTTTAATGACATCATTATTTGCTGCAAAATAAATAAATGCGTTCAATCAATTGGAAATACATTTTGCATTATAAACTTACCTCGTAATAGTGAATGTTAATAATAATAGTTTTGAAATAAACTGTTGTTTACAAATGAATTGGAATCTAATAAATTACGAAGCGAAAGATAAATTATTATAACTACAAAACACGATGCGATTATACGAAACGAAATACGAAGAATAATTTGAGGTTAAATAGCCAAAAAAACATCTGACAGCGTCATGCGCTTTGATTTTAGAATCGACATACGTTTTTAAATCCTGCATTTAAAGTATATAGGAAAAAACGCATAATATCAGTATTTTTACTATAAGTTAGGTTTGTTTCCGGCTGTCAATTTAAACTATGACCACCTTTGGTTTTGTGAACACAGCTTGTCTCAACTGCTTTTAAACAATTAACATGTCTAGTACTAAACAATTTTATAAAATGCGCAACTGTTTTGCACAACTTTCGTTTACCACCTCCATTTATATGTAAACCATACGTATTATAATCCAAGTTTGTAATGTTTCTATTAATGTCCACAATATCAATGTTGTTTGTTACGCGACGCACATTTCGTATAAGTTCGAATAACTTTTCATTCATTTTAAATATCTTATTATTTAAACCAAAATTATCGTATCTGTATGGAATGGTACATAATATTAAATTTGTGTTAAAGCAATTGTTTATTACGAATTGTACAGATTTGAAATAGTGTGTGCTAGATTCGCTATCATTAGCACCACCTAGGATAATAACGTAATCCTTTTGACTAAAATGTTTAGTAAGATTCTTAATATCCGACGTTATTTGAAAGAAGTTTGCATTTGGTTTAAACGCAACACTTACGTTGAAATATTGTCGAAATTCGTCTTGCATTAAAGTAGATAAACCGCGGCCATGACTATCACATAGTTAACGTAATCCAATTCAAATCCTTATTGCTTTGTTTAAAGTAAAAGCGCACTCCCTGAATTTTAGTTATTGATTTAAATATTTGATTATTCTTTTGAATTAGGACGTCTAAATCACTACGTAGATTATGTAGTTCATCACTTATTTTTAAAACATCACCAATATTTTGTGACTTTGTTACTACTTTGTTACTACTATTTTGTGACTTTGTTACGTTACAAAGTTTACCGTTGCCATATTTATGTAATCTTTCGTTGCTAACTCTTCTCCATAAGCACAACTGTTTCTTTAAATTTTGAATTTCCTTATATAAATAAATTCTTTCTTTATCAAAACAAACTTTCTTTCTCCTACGTTTAACGCATAACATCGATAAATTGGGAATGTAACTTGAGTTAAGCTTATTCTTCAGTTTCTTTATTAAATCCTTTTTTTTCCCAGTGGCAGGTACCTTCAGTTTGTTTAATTCAATTTTTAATTCAGTTACTTATAGGTCAGAAATGCGTTTATACATAGCAGCGTGTGTGAATAGTGATAACTTTTCGATTTAAATGTTATCGCCTGCTACGGTTTTATAGAGTCTGATAACTTTATAGTGTCACTAAGATATAACACAATAATGAATTCACTTCACCCACTTATTATTATTTTGGAGAGAAATTTATATATATATATATATATATATATATATATATATATATATATATATATATATATATATATAAAAAACATATATCCTATATACCGTTTCTTTAATTCGTTACAATGGAATTAAGTCGTACTAATTTAATGGCTATAGAACCTCAATCTGAATATAGTTTGTCACGTATCTTGCCTGTCGGGTAAACGGCGGGAGTAGAGTTACAAAAGTGAAAATGTTTAATATAATATACTGCCATTATCTATCCCGTTTCACTGAAATTAAGTCATAGTTATAATTTAATGGCTATATATCCTCATCCTGATGATAGATTGTCAGGTGTCTTGCCACGCGGATAATTGGCAAAGGTAAAGTTGACTCTCTCACTATACAAACGTGATATATATATATATATATATATATATATATATATATATATATATATATATATATACATCCTATATGTCCCTCAAGTTATATATGTGAAAATATTTTATCTAATGTACTGTCTTTGTCTATTCTGTTTCACTAAATTTAAGTCGTAGTTATAATTTGATGGCTATATAACCTAATCCAGATGACAGTTTGTCAATTATCTTGACTCGCGAGTAAACGGAAGGGGAGACCTGCCGTTTAAGTTTAAAAAGCGAAATGATTTAATCTATTGTACTGTCCTAATCTATTCCTTTTCACTGAAATTAAGCCGTAGTTAATTGAATGGCTACATACCGTCATTCTGGTGATAGTTTTGTCCAGTATCTTGCCTCGCGGGTAAATTGCGGTGATAAAGTTGTCTCTCTCACTATACAAACGTGAAATATATATGTATATATATATATATATATATATATATATATATATATATATATATATCCCATATACCGCTTTTACTTAATTCGTTACAATGGATTTAAGTCGTGCTACTAATTTAATGTCTATAGAAACTCACTCTGAATAACTTGTCACGTATTTTGCCTGGCGGCTAAACGTCGTAAGTATATATCACCTCACCCTGATGATAGCTTGTCAATTATCTAGCATCGCGGGTAAACGCGGGGATGACCTTTCCCTTAAGTATCGAAAGTAAAATTTCCAATATACTGTACTTACCTTTTCCGTTTGACCGAAATTAGGTCGTAGTTATGATTTAGTGGATATATAGCCTCACCCTGATGATAGTTTGTCAAGTATCTTTCCTCGCGGGTAAACCGGGAGTAAAGTTGACTAACTTAATATACACAAGTGATACACCTTTTTTATTTAATCCGTTACAATGCAATTAAGTCGTACTACTAATTTAATGGCTGTAAAACCTCAATCTGAATATAATTTGTCAAGTACCTTGCCTCGCCGGTAAATGGCTCTCTCACTATACAAACGTAATATATATATATATATATATATATATATATATATATATATATATATATATATATATCCTATGTATATCTGTATATATAATCTGTATATAGTTTGTCACGTACCTTTCTTGGCTGTTAGACGGCGAGGGTAGACTTGACTCTCTTAAAAGAGGATATGTTTAATCTAGTATACTGTCCTTATCTATCCATTTTCAGTGAAATTATGTCGTAGTTATAATTTAACATATATATCTTCATCCTGATGATAGTTTGTCATGTATCTTGTCTCGCGGGTAAATCGCGTGGGTCAAGTTGGGATCATTTTTTAGAAAGTGAAAATATTAAATCTAATGTACTATCGTAATCTATTCTGTTTCACTGAACCTAAGTAGTAGTTATAATTTAATGGCTATATAACCTCATCCTGATGATAGTATGTCAAGTATGTGGCCTCGAGTATAGATGGCGGTGGTAAAGTTGACTCTCCTACTATACAAACGTGATAGATCTTATATGCTATACACCGTTTTTATGTAATCCGTTACTATGAAATTTAGCCGTACTACTAATTTAATGGCTATATATTCTGAATATAGTTTGTTACGTATTTTGCCTGGCGGGTAAACGGTGGGGGCAGACATGATTATCTTAAGCTACCAAAGTGATCCTGATGATAGATGGTCATGTATTTTCTCTCGCGAGAACGGCGGGGGTGACGTTGACTTCCTTACTATACAAACGTAATACATTTTATATCCAATATACCGCTTTTATTTAATCCGTGGCAATGGAATTAAGTCGTACATCTACTCGAATGGCTAAAAAACATCCATCTAAATATATTTTGTCACGTATCCTGCCTCGCGAGTAAACGGATGTGGTAAAGTTTACTCTATCACTGTACAAACGTGATACATCTCATCTCCTATATAGCGGTCTCATTTATTCAGTTACAAATTATTTAAGTCGTTATACCAATTCAATGGCTACAGATCCTCAGTCTGAATATCGTCTGTCACGTATTTTGCCTGGCGGGTAAAGGAGGGAGTAGACATGACTCTCTTAAGCTACAAAAGTGAACGTATTTAATCTAATATACGGTTCTTATTTATTCCGTTTCACTGATATCAAATCGTAGTTATAATTTAATGGCTATATAACTTCATCATAGTATTTTGCCTTGCGGGAAAACGGCGGGGGTAAAGTTGACTCTCCTACTATACAAACAGGATACATCTTGTATCCCATATACCGTTTTTATTTAATCCGTGAGAATGGAATAAAATCGTATATCTAATTTAGTGGCTTAAAGACCTCAATCTGAATATAGTTTGTGACGTATTTTGTTTTTCGGGTAAACAGCTGGGGTAAAGCTGACTTTCTTACTATACAAACGCGATACATTTTATATACTATATGCCGTTTTTATTTAAATGTGAATAAGCCATACTACTAATTTAATGGCTATGGAACCTTAATCTGAATATAGTATCTCACGTATCCTGCGTGGCGTATAAACGGCAGGAGCAGACATGACTCTCTTAAGCTACAAAACTGAAAATATATAATCTAATGTACTGTCGTTATCTATTCCGTTTCGCGGAAATCAAGTCGCAGTTATAAGTTAATGGCTATATAGCCTCATCGTGATGATAGTTTGTCGAGTATCTTGCCTCGCGAGTAAACGGCGGGGCAGAACTGTCGCTTAAGTTTCAAAAGCGAAAATGTTTAATCTAATGTACTGTCCTTAACTATTCTGTTTCACTGAAATTATGTCATAGTTATAATTTAATGGCTATATATCCTCATACTGTTGATAGTTTGTCAAGTATCTTGCCTCGCGGGTTAATGACGATGGTAAAGTTGACTCTCTCAGTCTGAATATAGTCTGTAACGTATTTTGCCTGGCGGGTAAAGGAGGGAGTAGACATGACTCTCTTACGCTATAAAAGTGAACGTATTTAATTTAATATACGGTTCTTATTCATTCCGTGTGTGTGTGTGTGTGTGTGTGTGTGTATCCTATATACCGTTATTATCTAATTCGATAAAATGGAATTAAGTCGTACTACTAATTTAATGGCTATATAACATCATCCTGATGACAGTTTGTCAGTTATCTTGCCTCGCGAGTAAACAGCGATGGAGACCTGATCTTAAGTTTCAAAAGCGAAAATATTTAATCCAATATACAATCATTATCAATTCCGTTTCACTGAAATTATAGTCGTATTTCTAATTTAATGGCTATATACCCTCATCCTGGTGGTAATTTGTCAAGTATCTTTGGGGTTAATGACGATGGTAAAGTTGACTCTCTCAGTATATAAACGTGATATATATATATATATATATATATATATATATATATATATATATATTTTTTTTTGTATATATCCTATATACCGTTATTATCTAATTCGATAAAATGGAATTAAGTCGTACTACTAATTTAATGGCTATATAACATCATCCTCATGATAGTTTGTCAGTTATCTTGCTTTGAGTGAACAGCGAAGGAGACCTGACTCAAAATTTAAAAAGCGAAAATATCTTATCTAAGTTAAGTCGTAGTTATAATTTAAAGGCCTATAACTTCATTCGGGTGATATTTTGTCAAATATCTTGCCTCGCAGGTAAACAGCGGGGTAAGGTTGACTTTACCCACAAACGTGATGCACATTATTTTTTATTTAATCTGGTACGATGGAATTAAATTATACATCTAATTTAATGGTTAAATAACCTTAACCTGAATGAATTGTGGATAAACGGGGGAATAGGCTTGACTCTTTACGTTACAAAAGTGGACATATTCAACCGAATATTCTGTCCTAATCTATTCCGTTTCACTGAAACTAAATTGTAGTTATAATTTGATTACTAAATATCCTCATACTGATGATAGTCGAGTGTCTTGCCTAGAGAGTAAACGGCGGGGATAAAGTTGACTCTCTTACTATTATACAAACGGGATACATCTTATATCCTATATACCGTTTTTATTTAATCCGTTACAATGTAATTAAGTCGTACATGAAATTTAATAGCTGAAAAACCTCAATCTGAGTATAGTTTGCAACATATCTTGCTTGGCGGGTAAACGGCGGGGGTTGACTTGACAAAAGTGAAAATATTTAATCCAATATACTATCATTATCTATTCCGTTTCACTGAAATTATAGTCGTATTTCTAATTTAATCGCTATATACCCTCATCCTGGTGGTAATTTGTCATGTATCTTGTCTCGCGGGTAAATGGCGGTGGTAAAGTTGACACTCTCACGTATGTATATATATATATATATATATACCTATACAATATTTAATCTAAGGTATACTGCCCTTATCTAACCCGTTTCACTAATTTTAAGTCATAGTTATAATTTAATGGCTATTTGACCTCATCCGATGATAGCTTGTCAATTATCTTGGCTCGGGGTAAATGGCCGGGAGACCTGACCCTTAAGTTTCAAAAGTGAAAATATTTAATCCTTGTCTATTCCGTTTCACTGGAATTAAGTTATAGTTGTAATTCAATAGCTATATAAACTCATCATGATGATAGTCCTTGCCTCACGTGTAATATATATATATATATATATATATATATATATATATATATATATATATTTATATACGTACTGTATTTAGTTAATTCGTTACAATGGAATTAAGTCGTACTACTAATTTAATTGCTATAGAACATTAATTCTAAATAGGTAATTCTCACATAAGTGTATGATTTCAAAGGGTATTGTCGATTTTTATAAATGTTTGTAATAATACAAATAGCAACTGCATTTGATTCGGATTAATATATTCTGTCATTGTTCTTAGTGGGCGAGCAACATACAGAGTATTTAAAATTTTTCAGTCATTTATCTAACAGAAGGGGTGGCAATTCATCATTTCGGTAACACATCAACTTTGCATAATATATTGTTGAATGGTGAGAAATGGAACGAAATGCAGTTATTACTTTAAAGTTAGACACACTCCTTGAATAAAAACTTTACAGGTGTCCTTTATGAACATAATTAACAAGGAATGATAAAATAAGAGTTAACATACATAAACTTTGGATAACCCATGGAGTAGAACTTACTATTAACCAGATGGAGCTTTACTAAATAGTAGTAATAACTAAAAATGTATAGAATGGAGCTAAACCATAGTAACAAACATGCCCTGCTTGAATTTTTAGGGTTTGTTTTTTAATAATAGGTTGTTAAAATCATGTTACCGTAATGACGAAAGATACCGAAATGTTGAACTCATTAAATTTTTTTTAAATAAAACGACTTGTATGTTTGAGTTACAGTTTTATTAAGAATTACAAAACCAAAAAAACCAAACTTAAGAATTAATTACGTTTAACTCTTAGGTATTAATAGGGTTTTGAGACAAGCAGGACTTACAACAAAAAAATTTTATAGAGTAATCGCAATAGTGTTTTATAACACACTTAATGTGAAACGCTCGGTTACAGAAACTGCATTTTAAACCATAATTCAATTTTGTCATCTGAAAGGCACATATGAAGCTAAGGCCGGCTATTGTATGAACTTGGGACATTTCTTCAACTACTGGATGCAGTAACTCTTTTGACGTTGGGGGCCGGATAATAGTGTCGTTAATTATCTTAATTTTTTGTTTAGGGATTACTTGACCTATATAAAAGTTAAGGAAAATAAATATTTTAATTAATAGATGAAAAAGTATGTATAGTGCTTCAAATAGAAATAGACGTTACATAATATTCTAGATTTATTTAAAGAGAAAAAGGATACAAGCTGGTGTAGAGATATTGATCAATCTACTAGCCATTACGTTTGGTAATTGTTCTGTCCCTTCGATAACTGGATGTTCTGGACTATTTAAATCTACATCATTTTCGACTTCTGTAGACGCCACTATATTTTACACGAATAGTATCATTACCTATATTTTAGTTAAGGAAAATTGTATACTACCTGGTGACAAAATCACAAAACAAAATATAACTGAAAAGGATACATTTTGTGTGACCATAAATGGCACAATAGAAGAACTGATTTGGTGCTTGCATATTACCCCGTAATTGTAAGCAAAAAAGATAACTGGCGTAGAGAAATATTGGTATGATTTTCCTTTGTCCAAGCTATTTGATGGATTGTCATAATATGGGTATACTGGGTATTTTGGTCCAGCATACGTTTCAAAGCCAGAAAGTCTGTTCTCTTACCTCCCACATTTTATCGACGAATAATCTTTTAATTGTAAAACAAAATCGTCAGCGCTGGTAACATCCACACCTGCGAGAACTTTTCGATCGGCTAAGCGTTTTAAAAAACCTCCTACCCCATCCATAGGCCCTTTTCCATGTCCACCCTCACTATAATTCCATGATATGTATTCGATAGATGGAAATGTTGAAGGTACATCATTAGCTACATCACAAGCTACGTTTACAATTATTTCTTCAGCTGATCTATATTGAATGCACTTTTTAAAATAAAGCTTCTCAACAATAAATGCCATATTCGCATGCTTCACACAAGCGCAGGTTTCTCTATCTTTTTGTTTTGGTTGTACAATCCAGAACGGTTTGAGTCTACAAAACGTAGAATAGGATAACATAGTACCGTTTTCTTTCAAAAACCTTTTGTGCAAGCTTTTTAAATTATCCAGTAACAACCTCTTTTGTTTTTTTACTTTATATTTCCTAATAAAATCATTTTTGCCTGGACACATTTTTGAATTTTCATCTCTTTGCAAAAATTCTTTTATTTTATGTGTGATCTCACGTGTTTTCAAATTATTCCTGTTCTTCCTTATAAATTGTCTTTCATTCGATAAGTTTTTATATTTTCTTTCCTTTCTGTATGGTACAAAGTCTCGTATTTATGAAAGTAACTTATACTTTCTAAAAAGCTTTCCATCGACTGCTTTCGATATATTGTATTTTTCCTTGTGTGTATTACATTTTTCAGAATTTGTTTTAATTTGCGTAAAAAGTGTTTCACCGAGAAGCAGTTTTCTCTTCACCTGTGGTGGTACAGGTACACCTTTGATTATTTGCTCCACTTTAGAATATGGTGATAAGCATTTAGAACGATTTGGGGCCGAAAGTCTTTGACCTCTTTTTTTATATTTTTCGACCAATGTTTTTAACTTCTTGTTGTCAGCTTCGCTTCTAACTGGTGAACGATACACCTTAGACCTGTTTCATTTCACTTTTTTTCTTCCTGAATATATTTTATTATTATTATTCATTTCAAGTTCTCTCGGCACAATCTGTTGTTCTCCAAGTAGTGTGGAACTGGGAGGAGTGTTTAGATCCAGGAATTCTTGCGTCTTCTTGGCGTGACCCTTATTCTTTCCGTAACATTTGCTAGCTTCTTTCCAGTTTATTCTTTTTTTTCTTTGTTCCCGCTTGCTAACCTCGTTTTTGCTTTTAATCAAACCTCTCTCCTTTTTGTCTTTGTATCTCTCACGATCCTTTCTTCTCTTTTCGTTTCTTTTTTCTTCTGAGAGTTTCGCTCTGTGGTTTCGTACCCTGTCTCTTATTTTTTCTCGCTCAATAATTTGATCTACATCCTTTGGTTTTCTTAATTTCGATGACTCTTTGGTTTTAACTTCTGTTAAACGTCTAATTTGCTTTTCATTTTTATATCCTGTTTTATCTACAGTATTTTTAGTTTTACATATTGTTTTGATTAGCTTCTTGCTACACTTCTCGCTTTGATTGTTTACCGCTTCCTTAGCTTTGGGCCATAATTTTATTTTAAGTTTTTCAGGTATTTGCGTTTCTGGTGTATTTTTAATTAAATGCCCATTTTCTTGAAACATTTTACTGTTTTCAGTTTTTTTTTGCAATTTGACTATTTTCGTTAGTATAATTAGAATTTACACTTTTGAGTTCACAGTCTGTTGTTTCATATAATATTGTACTGCTACCCTGAAGTTCTTTAATTTTTTTTTCAATATCCTTTTTTTGTCTTACAAGTTCCAATAGTTGCTCTACATTTTGTATTTTTAGCTTAACTACAGCCTCCTTTTTTTCCTTTTGATGTAAATTGTCCATTTTTTTCTTTTCATTTTGTGCGACAGCAGCCTCTTCTCGTTGTCTTTTTAATCGTTCCTTCAATTCTTTATATCTGGGATCCATTTTATCTAGTTAGAAAAGAAAAAGAACTAATTTTCGCCCATCGTCATTTCGGTAACAATTACGATTTACAAACCTGTTACCGAAATGATGGTTACAGAAATGACGATTCTAAATCAAAATGATTGTAAAACATTTAAATTTGCCGCTATTACTTAGAAAATATGAGGTTAGGTTGATGTCCACCTATTTATTCACCGTTTTTTATTGTTTTTCTAATAAAGTTGAATGTCACAATACAATCTCAGTTACCGCAATGATTAGCACTAAAGGTACGCATCCATATATTAGATATTGGACTCCGTAATAAAAATATCATGCAAAATGTAAAAAACTTACCCGTAAGTTTGTTGACTACATTGTTGCAGTTAAAAATTCTTCTCACTAATTCGTCTTTAGTAGTTTCCGAGAGGACGCCACAACAAGAAATGCATACCATTACCGAAATGAATTAAATGTGTCAGGACAAAATATATATATATATATATATATATATATATATATATATATATATATATATATCGTTTGTATAGGGAGAGAGACAACTTTACCACCGCCATTTACACACGAGGCAAGATACTGGACAAACTAGCATCAGGATGAAGGCATATAGCCATTAAATGATATCTACAACTAAATTACGGTGAATCGGAATAGATAAGGCCAGTACATTAGATTAAATATTTTCACTTTTGTAACTTAAGGGTGCCAAGTATACTCCAGCCGTTTACCCGACAGACAGGGTACGTGAGATGCTATATTCCGGTTGGGGTTCTACACAATACCGACTCTATAACAAGGCCGCAGTGCTCTGACGTCAGGACCCTGTGACGTCAGCATGCGGAGGCCATCCGGCGCAATGCACTACCGACTTCGTAGGTATAGCGCAATTGCACATTGCACCTTACTCTGTGTTCATTATGCACTTGAATACGTTGTACTTACCATTTGTTTGTTTATTTTGCAGAAGTCTTACCCAATTAAAAGCAGATAGTGAATAATTATTAACAATAGTATTAGTGAAGTAGTTTAAAATGCCTAATAAGTGTTGTGTGCCCAATTGTAAAAGAAAGTATAAAAGTGACCCTCGTGTACACGTGTTTAGTTTTCCATCTATTGCACCGTTAGTGCAAAGATGGCTGTCGGCTATTCCACGGAGAAATTTTCTTAACACAAAATATACGAAGGTTTGTCAATTACACTTTAAAGATAGTGACTTTATTAAAAATATATCGGCCCAGGATTCTAAAACGGGGGCAATCTGTAACAGTGCCTCTCAAAATCCCTCGTTTAAAATCCAACGCAGTACCTTCACAATTTCCTAATTGTCCTGAATATTTGTCTAAAAATGTATTAAATCGCAAAAGTCGAGATGAAAAATTAAAAGATTTAGATGATTTACACTTGCAACAGGCAATAGAACTAAATATGCAGGAAATGTTAAATTTTGAACAATCCAGAAATTACTCATGTTTTAAAGAATTTTTAACCATTACTTTAAATTTAAATTGGCATAAAATAATACATGACGATAAAATTACAATTTATCAAATAATATATTCACCTGGGCCAATAATTTCTTATGCAGTTACTATAAATTCTGATTTAAAAGTAGAATTTATATGGCCAGGAGATATGTATTTCGTTCACTAGTAATAATAATAATATCAAAACACCATTTATTTCAAATAATATTGATGAAATTAAAGATTTACTTGATCATATAGAGTCACTGGGTACGGATAATTTGAAATCTAAAGAGCATAATGGAAATAATTTAAAAATGTTGTTGCTCCACTTTTCGGATGTATTAAGCGGTTTTCATTTTAATGATTGCCTGTTATTAATTGGAGAACAACTAAAATTACAAACAATGTCTAAAGAAACGTATCGTTATTCGGCTAATATTATGAATCTATCATCTTTGTTATTCACAATTAGTCCACATGCATACAGATTTTTAAGACATTATAACTTTTTAATTTTACCACACCCCGAAACTATCAAAACGCTTTGCAACTCACATTTAACAGACCCAAGTAAAGATGAACGTAATTTATTTCTAGTATATGTCAAAACTATTATTAAGTATTTAAAAGACAATGAAAAAAATATAATTTTGCTTGTGGATGAAATACATATTAAACCGTTCTTAGATTATAAAGGTGGCATGTAGTCGGCATGGCTTCTAATAATACAAATTTAGCAAATGCGGCATATGTTTTTATGATATCTAGTGTTTCATCTAAAGTTAAAGAAGTAGTTCATATCGCACCAATTTCTCAGTTGATACATGACACGTTTACTTTTATAAAAACTGTAATAATTAATTTAGGATTGCAATTGCCAAGCAATGCAACACTTTTCTAAAGATAATATACTTAATATTGTTTACACACATCCATGTGACATCAACAGACCATTATTTTATTTATTTGATCCAGTTCACATTTTAAAATGTATTCGAAATAATTGGCTAAATTCAAAACCGTCGCCAACCTTCAATTATCCAAATCGGAATACAGGTAGTGAAGAAGAAGCTTGCTTTCAATCTGTTAAAAAGCTGTATGAAATGGAGAATAGTAAATTATTAAAATTCGGTCATACCTTAACTTTAAAAGCATTATATCCCTCAAATTTAGAGAGACAAAATGTAAAATTAGTTTTAAATGCATCTTGTTTAAGCTAAATATCCTTGATTATTATATTTATTGGTAATTACATTAATTTCGCTATTACAAGTTCGAAATTTTAATACAAATACCCGTACATAATGTAGCACAACCGTGCCGAGGTAGGCCTCCAATGCGTGACGTCACAATTCAGCGCTGCGGCCTTGTGATAGAGTTTTTTATTGATTAAATTAGAAACTTTTTCCATTGTAACAAATAAAATAAAAACGGTATATAGGAATAATGTTTTATATATATATATATATATATATATATATATATCTTATGTAACGTTTTTATTTAATTGCTACCATGGAATTAAGTCGTACTACTAATTTAATGGCTATAGCAACTCAATCTCGACATAGTTTTTCACTTATCTTGCCTGTCGTGTAAACGACTGGAGAAAACTTTACCCTTAAATTACAAAAGTAAATATATTTCATTTAATATACTGGCCTTATCTATTCCGTTTCACCGAAATTAAGCCGTAGTTATAATTTAATGGATATATAACCTCATCCTGATGATAGTTTGTCAAGTATCTTGCATCACGGGTAAACGGCGGGGGTAAAGTTGACTCTCTTACAAACGTGATACATTTTATATCCTATGTACCGTTTTTGTTTAATTCGTGACAATGGAATTAAGTCGTGCATCCAATTTAATGACTAAAAATCCTCAATCTGAATATAGTTTGTCACGTATCCTGCCTCGCGGGTAAGCGGCTGGGGTAAAGCTGGCTCACTGTACAACCGTGATACATCTTACTTCCTATATAGCGGTCTCATTTATTCCGTTACAAAAAGAGAGTCATTAAGACTCACTGCTAATTCAATGGCTACAGAAATTCAATCTGATTGTAGCTTGTCACGTATTTTGCCTGGCGGGTAAACGGCAGTAGTAGACATGACTCTTTTAAGCTACTAAAGTGAAAATATTTAAACCAGTATACTGTCCTTATCCATTCCGTTTCACTTAAATTAAGTCGTAGTTATAATTTAATGGCCATACAGTCTCATCCTGATGATAGTTTGTCAAGTATCTTGCCTAGCGGGTAAACGGCGGTGGTAAAGTTGACTCTTTACACAAACGTGATGCATCTTATATGCTGTATACCGTTATTATTTAACCCGTTACAATAAAGTTAAGTCGCACATCTAATTTAATGCCTAAAAACAACAATCTGAATATAGTTTGTCACGTATCTTGCCTCTCAAAACGGCGGGAGTAAACAAATGTGAAAATATTTAATCTGTAATGATCCTGCAGATCCTTCCTAAACATTCGTATTCTTGCAGATAAATTCCTCAAAACTTATTTCCTACTTCCTTCCACAACTGCATTTACCTTATTTAAAATGTTATCAGTTGTTCCCCACTCTCCCACTCTCACCAATATCCCTATATGAACACCAACTTCCCATTCGAATTTTATTATTATTATTATTATTAAAGCTCGCATTATTACTATCCTGCCTGAAACCACTCATCTTATTCTTATTAATATTTTATTATTATTAACATTCTTATTCTTTATTAGAATCGTGCCTGAAATACCTCATCATTATTCCTGCCTTGTAATCATTCCTGAATTCATTTTATTCCGTCCATCTAAAATCACACATTGTCCTGCTTATTCACATTCATTCATCATCATTCTCAGTTCCTATTAATAACCTGATAATCATCCTTTTATTCCACCTGACCCACCTGGATCACACGATCCTGAACATCCAGCCAGACAATCCTTTAAAACCCTCAGCGACCAGTCTACTCAAGTCATCCCTACACCCATACTTTAACACTCTAATTAGTTATACGACCTTATTGTGGGTTCTGGTCCCGATTTGAGTATAACTAAAAAAAGTTCAGTGTACAGAAACAGACGGAGGTCATTTACTCCTCGAATGCTTCTAGACACTAAACTACACCTTTCCTCATCACTTTTACCAGGTAAAACAGGAATTCTACCCCTATGAGCTTGTTGAAGGTACTAGGTTGTAGATATTCTAGAGACTGTAGCGAAGTGACGGTGGTGTCTTGACCCGAAACATTCTCTATTGTCACGAACAATATTATTCCCTTAATTCTCCCCCTTTGACGGTTTTGGCTTTCGTCCCGAAAAATGGTTTTCCTATATACAAAAATACGTCCCAGTTCCAATTCTGTTATTTATCATATTACCCCTATAACATACATATTGTCTTCATCCCTTATAAATCACCACCTGTCACCATACACAAAATTATATCATACCTACTTCTTCAATTACCTTTATTTAGTCATCCTATATAAACATACTCCACCATAAGTTTATCATTATTCATCCCTACATAATACCCTCTTTCAATCAACCAGACATTAACCCTAACATGAATAACACCTGTTGTTCCTGTTTCACCACCTAACTTAAATTAAAAAGAAAGTAAATTCCGTACTTACTCAGTATGTAATCACATCCTAGCACCATTAATACACCACGTTTTTACACTAATTAGTTATTATCCTCGTAATTAATTAAACAAATCTGTTCACCGTTATACCACGTTTTTATCATATGTTTTCAGATTTAGAAGCGTAACACTTCGGAGAGGTTTGAAACTGAACTAGGCCAAAGGCGTAGACGTTTTACAAAGTCCAGGAAGAACAAATAGAATATTATTTAACATTGTTTCGTTGAACTATATAACAGTTTATTTTCAGTTTTATTTAATTTTATTAGAATCATATTATAATTTCCAGTTTTCATTGTAAATAAACAGATCTTGTTAATGTGGCAAACGTTTGTATAATTAGACGAGGTAGGCAACCCAAACTACTTCCAAGCATCCATAGTAATCTCAACCTCCCTTTGAGAAAGTATTCATATTCGAATAGAGGATACAAATTGTAAACTAATAAATTTTGCAACAGGTAAAAGTCAGGTAGCAGTTACCAGAACCAAAGCATTACAAATCTAATATACCGTCTTTGTCTATTCCGTTTAACTGATATTATGTCACCCTGATCATATTTAACGCCTTTCGGGTCGGGGGAAAAGTTGACACCCTACTATACAAATGTGTTGTATCTTATATACTATACACCGTTCTTATTTAATCAGTTGCAATGGAATTATGTCATACTACTAATTTAATGGCTATAGAATCTCAACCTGTACATAGTATCTCCCGTATCGTGCCTGGGTGTAAACGGTGGTGGTAGACCTTACCTCTTAAGTTACAAAGGTGAAAATATTTAATCTAACATACAGTCGTTTGTATTCCGTTTCACCGAGATCAACTCGTTGTTATAATTTAATGGTTATACAACCCCAT
Source organism: Vesta saturnalis (assembly GCA_036346205.1). Classification (NCBI taxonomy): domain Eukaryota; kingdom Metazoa; phylum Arthropoda; class Insecta; order Coleoptera; family Lampyridae; genus Vesta; species Vesta saturnalis. The sequence goes on from JARFJB010001045.1 coordinate 37,255, forward strand.
CCTGATAGTTTGTCAATTATCTTGCCTCGCGGTACACGGCTGAGAAAACCTAACCTTTCAGTTACAAAAGTGAAAACATTTAACATGATATACTGTCCTTATCTATTCCGTTTCACTGAAATTAAGTCGTAGTTATAATTTAATGGCTATAACCCTCATCCTGATAATAATTTGTATCACGCGGGTAAAATTAAGTTGACCCTCTCACTATACGAACGATATATATATATATATATATATATATATATATATATATATATATATATATATATAAATGCCCTATATACCGTTTTTGTTTAATTCACAATTGAATTAAGTCGAACTTTTTAATTAATGGCTATAGAATCTCAATCTGAAAATAGTTTGTCACGTATTTTGCTTGGCGAGTAAACGGCGGGAGATTTGACTCTCTTAAGTTACAAATATGAATATATTTAATCTGACATACTGTCCTTGTCTATTCCGTTTCACTAAAATTATAATTTTGTAACTTAAAGTCAAGTTTACCCGCCGTTTACCCGACAAGCAAGATACTTGACAAACTATATTCATATTGGGGTTCTATAGCCATTAAATTAGTAGTACGACTTTATTCCATTATAACAAATAAAAAAAAGGAAAAATATATATATATATATATATATATATGTTTTATATATAATATATATATATATATATATATATATATATATATATATATATATATACGACCTAGTCTCAAGGAGACCGGGTAGATAAGGACAGTACATTACATTAATTATTTTTACTATTGAAACCTAAGAGAGTCAGGTCTACCCCGCTGTTTACCAGCGATGAAAGATACGTGACAAGCTTATCAGGATGAGGATATATAGCCATTACATTATAACTACGACTTAATTTCAGTGAAACGGAATAGATTAGGACAATATGTTAGATTAAATATTTTCTTTTGAAACTTAATCGTCAGGTCTCCCCACTGTTTGCTCCGGAAGCAAGCTACTTGACAACCTATCATCAGGATGAGGTTATATATCCATTAAATTATAGCTACGACTTAAATTTTGTAAAAAGGTACAAAGACAGTATTTTAGAAATAAATTTTACATTTGTAAGTTAAGGAAGTCTATACTCCCTGCCAGGCAATATAATTGTCTATGATCAGGTTGTGATTGTACAGCCTTTAAATTATAACTGCGACTTAATTTTAGTGAAACGGAACAGACAAAGACTGTATATTGGAATAATATTTTCACATTTGTAACTTAAGGTGCAAATCTACTACCGCCGTTTACTGGCCAGGCAAGATACGTGGCAAATTATATTCAGATTGAGGTTCTATAGCCATTTAATTCGTAGTACGACTTAATTCCATTGTAACGGATTAAATAAAAACGTTATATAGAATGTAAGATGTATCACGTTTGTATCGTAAGAGGGTCAACTTTACCCACCCATTTACCCGCCGGGCGAGATATTTGACAAGCTATCATCAAGATGAGGCTATATGGCCATTAGATTATAACTACGACTAAGTTTCAGTGAAACGGAATAGATAAGGACAGTATATTATAATAAATATTATCACTTTTGTAACTTAAGGTAGTCAAGTCTCCTTCCGACGTTCACCCGCGGGCAAAATACGAGACAGACTATTCAGACTGAGGTTCTAGAGCCATTAAAAGTGGTACGACTTAATTCCGTTGTAGCGAATCAAATAAACACAGATAAAAAATATATATATAGATATATATATATATATATATATATATATATATATATATACCAAGTTTGCATAGTGAGAGCGTTAACTTTAACCCGCCATTCACCCGCGAGGCAAGGTACTTGCCAAATTATATTCAAATTGAGGCTCTACAGCCATTAAATTAGTAGTGCGACTTAATTGCATTGTAAATAAAAACGGTATATGGAATATAAGATGTATCACGTTCGTATAGTAAGAGAGTCAACTTTACTCCCGGTTTACCCGCGAGAAAAGATACTTGACAAACTATTATCAGGATGAGGTTATATAGCCATTAAATTATAATTACGATTGAATTTCAGTGAAACGGAATAGATAAGGACAGTATATTAGGTTAAATATGTTTACATTTGTAACTTAAGGTAGCCATGTCTATTCCCGGCTTTATTCCATTGTAACTGATTAAATAAAAACGCTATATACAATATAAGATGTATCATGTTTGTATCGTAAGAGAGTCAACCCCCTCCCCCTGGCGTGTACACGCGATGCAAGATACTTGACAAACTATAATCAGGATGAGGCTATGTAGCCATAAAACTATATCTACGACTTAATTTCAGAGGAATGGAATAGATAAAGAAAGTATGTTAGATTTAATATTATCACTGTTGAACCTTAAGAGACAGGTCACCTCCGCCGTGTACCCGCGTTGCTAGATACTATCATCCGGGGTTATATAGCCACTAAATTAGAAATACGGCTTAATTTCAGTGAAACGGAATATGTTAGGACAGCATAATAGATAAAATATTTTCGGCTTTGAAACTTGAGCGTCAGGTCTACCCTGCCGTTTACACGCGAGGCAAGATACTTGTCAAACTAACATCAGGATGAGCCATTAAATTATAACTACGACTTAAACTTAGAGAAACGAAATAGACAGGGACAGTATATTAAATTAAGCATTTTCTTTATATTGAAGTTCTATAGCCATCAAACTAGTAGTACCACTTAATTGCATTGTAACGGATTAAACAAAAACAGTATATAGGTTACAAGTTGTATCACGTTTGTATAGTAAGAGAGTCAACTTTACCCCCGGTTTACCCGCGAGGAAAGATACTTGACAAACTATCATCAGGATGAGGGTATACACCCATTAAGTTATAACTACGACTTAATTTCGGTCAAACGGAATAGATAAGGACAGTACATTAGATTTAATATTATCATTTTGAAACTTAAGGGACACGCCACCCGCGTTTTACCCGTGATGCTAGACACTTGACAAGCCATCATCAGGATGAGGTTATATAGCCATTAAATTATAATTACGACCTAATTTCAGTGAGACGGAATAGACAAGGACTGTACATTAGATTAAATATTTTCACATTTGTAACTTAAGGAGTCAAGTCTTTCCGATGTTTACCCGCCAGGCAAACTACGGGGTAAGCTATTCAGATTGAGGTTCTATAGCCATAAAATTAGTATGCGACTTAATTCCATTGTAACGAATTAAATAAAAACGGTATATAAGTTAAACATGTATATATACATATATATATATATATATATATATATATATATATATATAAATTATACGTTTGCATAGTGAGAGAGTCAACTTTACCACCGCCATTTACCCGCGAGGCAAGATAATTGACAAGCTATCACCAGGATGAAGGTATGTATCCACTAAATTATAACTACGACCTAATTTCAGTGAAACGGAATAGATTTGGACAGTATATTAGGTTAAATAACTTCGCTATTGAAACTTAAGCGGAAGTTCTCCCACGCCGTTTACTTGCGAGGCAAGATAGTTGCCATACTGTTATCTGGATGAGGTTATATAGCCATTAAGTTATAACTACTACTTAAATCTGTCTGTATAGTGAGGTGGTCAACTTTACCACGGCCGTTTACGCTCCAGGCAAGATACTTGTCAACCTATCATCCGGATGAAGTAAAATAGTCATTAAATTATAACCACGCCTTAATTTCAGTGAAACGGAAGAGATTAGAACAGTATATTAGATTAAATATTTTCACTTTTGTAACTTAAGGGTCAGGTCTCCCCTGCCGTTATTCGCGATGCACGGTAACTGACAAAATATCATCAGGATGAGATTATATAGCCGTAAAGTTAAAACTACGACTTAATTTTAGTGAAACGGAATAGACAAAGGCAGTATGTTAGATTAAATATTTATACATTTGTAACTTAAGGGACACAAGTCTACTCAGGTTTTTTACCCGACAGGCAAGATTCGTGATAAACTATATTTAGATTGAGGTTCTATATCCCTTAAATTAGTAGTACGTCTTAATTCCTTTGTAACATATTAAATAGAAGCGGTATATAGGATATATATATATATATATATATATATATATATATATATATATATATGTTATGAGAGGGTCAACTTTCTCCCCACCAATTACCCGCGAGGCAAGGAACCTGACAATCCATCATCAGGATGAGGGTATATTGCCATTAAATTATAACAATGACTTAATTTCAGTGAAACGGGATAGATAATGCCAGTATATTAGATTAAATATTTTCACTTTTGTAACTTAAGAGAGTCAAGTCCACTCTCGCCGTTTTCCCTACAGGAAAGGCACGTGACAAACTATATTCAGATTGAGGCCTTTAAATTAGTAGTACGACTTAATTCCATTTGTTAACTAAATACAAAGGGTTTTTTTTTTTATATATATATATATATATATATATATATATATATATATATATATATATATATATATATATATATATATATATATATATATATATATATATATATATATATATATATCACGTTTGTATGATGAGAGTCAACTTTACCCCCGCCGTTTACACGTGAGGCAAGATACTTGACTATCATCATGATGAGTTTATATAGCCATTGAATTACAACTATAACTTAATTCCAGTGAAACGGAATAGACAAGGATTAAATATTTTCACTTTTGAAACTTAAGGGTCAGGTCTACCCCGCCATTTACCCACGAGCCAAGATAATTGACAAGCTATCATCGGATGAGGTCAAATAGCCATTAAATTATAAGTATGACTTAAAATTAGTGAAGCGGGTTAGATAAGGACAGTATACCTTAGATTAAATATTGTATAGGTATATATATATATATATATATATATATATATATATATATATATATATATATATATATATATATATATATATATATATATATATATACACATACGTGAGAGAGTCAACTTTACCACCGCCATTTACCCGCGAGGCAAGATACTTGACAAATTACCACCAGGATGAGGGTATATAGCCATTAAATTAGAAATACCACTATAATTTCAGTGAAACGGAATAGATAATGATAGTATATTGGATTAAATATTTTAACTTTTGTAACTTAAGAGAGTCAAGTCTACCCCCTCCGTTTACCCGCCAAGCAAGATATGTTGCAAACTATACTCAGACTGAGGTTTTTTAGCTATTAAATTTCATGTACGACTTAATTACATTTTGACGGATTAAATAAAAACGGTATATAGGATATAAGATGTATCCCGTTTGTATAATAGTAAGAGACTCAACTTTACCCCCGCCGTTTACTCTCTAGGCAAGACACTTGACTATCATCAGTATGAGGATATTTAGTAATCAAATTATAACTACAACTTAGTTTCAGTGAAACGGAGTAGATTAGGACAGAATATTCGGTTGAATGTGTCCACTTTTGTAACGTAAGAGAGTCAAGCCTATTCCTGCCGTTTATCCACAATTCATTCAGGTTGAGGTTATTTAACCATTAAATTAGATGTATGATTTAATACCATCGTACCAGATTAAATAAAAAATAATGTGCATCACGTTAGTAAGTAAGAGTCAACCTTACCCCCGCTGTTTACCTGCGAGGCAAGATACTTGCCAAACTATCACCCGAATGAAGTTATATGGCCTTTAAATTATAACCACGACTTAACTTAGATAAGATATTTTCGCTTTTGAAACTTAAGAGTCAGGTCTCCATCGCTGTTCACTCGCGAGGCAAGATAACTGACAAACTATCATCAGGATGATGTTATGTAGCCATTAAATTAGTAGTACGACTTAATTCCATTTTTTTCTTTAAAACTTGTGTAAATAAACGTACAATTAATTCAACGTTTCGGGAACGTCCTTTGTTCCCTTTGTCAAGAATTTATTTGACAATTACAGAAATTGAAATAAGGTAACTATTTTTAACAAGTACAAAATATGAAACAAGGTTACTAATTTAAATTTAATCTGGACGAGTGTGTTTGACTTCGCGTAGTTGGTCTAGTACATGACGTAGAAGGTGCAGAAGTGGGAACGCCAGGAATTGCAGCATAAGTGTTTGAAATTTCTGGAAGATTTGGAGTTGGTTGAAATGTAGAATCAACTTGTTTAATGACATTCTTCCAAATTTGTGGCATTCTAGAAGTGTCATCTCGTTTATTGAGGGCGTTTGGTCTTCTTTCAATTTCAACTGCTTCTCTAATAATTCTTTCTTGTAAGGTATATAGAGGTGCAATTAAACAGATATTGTTGGCATTAATTTGGTGTCCTGTATCTAAATGATGTGCAGCTAAAGACGATGAAGGATTGTGCTGCTTAATTGCTAGTTGGTGTTCATCGGCTCTCGCATATAATATTCTGTTAGTTTGTCCTATATACGTTCTTCGACAGTTGTTGCACGGTGTCTCATACAGTCCTTGGCTTTCATTAGGAATTTTGTCTTTGGGGTCTCTTAAAAGTTGGGACAAAGTTGAATGTGGTTTGAATACCGGTCTGAAGTCGTTTTTGGGAAATTTGTTTGCTATTCTGTCTGTAATTCCCTTTATATAAGGTAGAATAACAGGAATCTTTCGTTCATTGTTTGACAAGTTATTATTTCTTGGTCTTTTTATTTCGTTGGTAATTTTTAATATTTCTTGATCTTTGTATCCATTTTGAATTAGTATTTTATTAATATGTGATAGCAACCTTTGGAAGAATATATGGGAGAGTAGTTAGAAATAAATTAGAGGAACAAATACAGGATAAAATTGGGGAAGACCAGGCTGGGTTTACAGCAGGCAGATCATGTATAGATCATATTTACACAATTCAACAACTTATTGAAAAGAAAAAGGCAAAAAATAGAGATATACACATGGCTTTTATAGATATCAAAAAAGCATACGACTCAGTACCAAGATCAGAACTCTGGAAGGCACTAGAACAAATAGGGATAAATAGGAACCTTGTGGAAGCAATAAAAGATCTATATAGACAAAATTCAATAACAATAAAAACTGGAAAAAGATTAAGCACTAGCTTTAAGACAACAAAAGGACTGCTACAGGGATGCCCCATATCACCAACACTTTTCAAAATATACCTAGAAAACACATTAAAAACCTGGAAGAGAAGATGTGAAGGGATGGGAGTACCGGTAAGAAATGAACATTTATACACATTAAGCTTTGCGGACGACCAGGTGGTCATAGCCCAAGACGAAGAAGACTTAAGCTTTATGATAAGAAAACTACAGGAGACATACACAAAGGCAGGACTGGAAATTAATTTTAAAAAGACAGAGTATTTAACCACGAAAGAAGAAGAAGTGAAAGAACTAGAAATAGATGAAAATCAAAGCATACAAGGGACAATTAAATTCAATTACCTAGGTTTTGTTATATCAAAAACGCAACAACGGAAGAGGAAATAAAAAGCAAATGGGACAAACAAGAACCTGTATTAGGCAGTTAAATTCACTACTCTGGGATAGACACATCACAAAAACTACAAAAAAAAGAATATATTACTCCATGGTACAAAGTATAATGACATATGGAGCCGAAAACTGGGTGATAAACAAAAGAAATAACGGAAGAATAAAAGCAACAGAAATGCAGTACTGGAGGAGATGCTGCGGAGTCACGATAATGGACAGAATAACCAACGAAGAGATCAGAAGAAGGATGGATATTGAAAAAGATGCAATACAACATATAGAAGAAAAAAGACTAGTATGGTATGGGCACGTCAGAAGAACAGGAAGAGATAGATGGATTGGAAAGATCACGGATTGGAGCCCAGTGGGAAGGAGAAAGAGAGGGAGACCTAGAAGATCATGGAGAGATGAGGTGGATCAAGCGATGGAAACCAGAGGACTGGAGGAGGGAGAGTGGGAAGATAGGGAGAGATGGAGAACCTGGTTGAGGGAAGGGAGGCAGCGCCAGCTGTAGCAACCTATATTATATATATATATATATATATATATATATATATATATATATTTATTTTATTAATAGTCTTCATCTCTTCCGTTTTAGAATTTTGGTCAGATAAGTGGTAAGAGCGGTATATCAAGGATTTCATAACGTTACGTAATTGACCAGGATGGTGATGGGAGAGAGAGTTCAAGTATCTATTCGTATGTGTTGGTTTTCGATAAACTTTGTGTGTAAATTTACCATTAGGAAGTCTTGTTATTAGGGTGTCCAAAAAAGGGAGCGAATTATTTTCTTCAACTTCCATAGTAAATTTGATGTTGTCATGAATGTTGTTAATATGTCCTAGAAAATGGTTCAAGTTTCGTTTTCCATGGGGCCAAACTACAAATGTGTCGTCAACATAACGAAACCAACATTTAGGTTTTAAATCTGCAGAATTTAAAGCAATGGCTTCAAAATGTTCCATATATGCATTCGCAAAAGCTGGAGAGAGTGGCGAGCCCATAGGTGTTCCTTGAATTTGCTTGTATAATTGTCCTTTGTATGTAAAATAGGTTGAGTGCATGCAGTGGTTTATCAATTTGAGTATGTCTTGGTTTATTGAGTGTTTTTCTTCTAAAATTTTCATCGTGTCTTCAATAGGTATTTTGGTGAAAAGTGACGTTATGTCGAAACTAACTAAAATGTCATTTGGGGCCAAGGGTACAATTTTGAGATTGTGTAGAAAATCATAAGAGTGTTTGATGTAGGATACAGCATTTTCACAAATCGGATGAATAACTTTTGCTAGATAACGAGCAAGGTCATGAGTCGGA
>JARFJB010001046.1:0-5000 GCA_036346205.1 Vesta saturnalis
TTTAAATAATTATGGTCAAAAAAGTAACTTTACATTTTACTACATAAATTTATATTACTAGGCCATTGCTCAAACAATATTAGAACGGAAGGGCTTTTATAGAATGCATTCAGCATCTAAATTATAATTAAAGTACCCATTACGCTTTATGGTTAGTTAAGATCATGACCTAAAAGCAATATTGCAATCTTGGTATGGTGTAAAACGAGTGTCTGTAGTGGTATGAGTTGAGGCAGATGGTTCTACTGTGGTCACTTATGTGTTATCCTATCAAATATGCACATCACATTCTGTAATACTAGCAGTATAATCCTGTCGGTTAGCCTATTAGACCCCATTTAGATCAAGTTAATGTAATATAGGGGAAATTTTCCTTTCAAATATAAAACTTAAAGTTATGAAATAAAAAACTCACGTATTTATGAGTTACCGCTAGAGTAAAGTAGACTGGAGGAATGCAGGTTTCAATACACTTCATTTATCAAAGTCAACCTGGTTCAATATATTTTTGTGTATTAGACATGAAATATGTTGGGTTTTTTCTGTTACTAAATTTTCCATTTTCATATAAAATACGTAGACATAAAACATTATTTTATGAAATCGTATCTTTTAGGTTCGTGCACATACTTTTTCTATAATCTTTCAATTTGCGCAACGAACTTGCAAATAAGTTTTTTTTTTGCTATATATGTATATTCTTTGCAAGCAACGGGAGAAATCACATTTCTGACAAAATAATGGTCAACTTTTATGATTGCTGTCTTTCTTTTTGTGATTGTAGCAGTTATGTACCAGCGATCCATCATATTTTACTTTCAACTAAGAGGGTGAAGAAGTGAAGTTCTCGAATTTCAGTCCTTTTATTCATTTGCTATTGAGTTAGAAAACACTAAATCTACTGCTGAAACCAAATTCTACCCGATTTATCGGAAAACCCCAAGTTGGCTGGATAAACGGGGCGGAGTAAATCGGTTTATTGAAGCGGTACCACCCTTAGTTAACAAGAATTCCTAAAAGACTGATTAACAAAGGCCTTCCAAATAACAAAATTTATTGTGATGGTAGTTCAGACATAACAATTTTAACTTAAATTAATTACTTTCATAGAACTCGTTATAAATTTCTTTTGTTTGAAAGGTTTATTTTACTTTTATACTATGAGTAAATGTATTTGGAAACCTATATTAAATTGTGGGGTATGGTAAGAAAAAATTACTTGCAACATTACATTAAATTTGATTGTATGATTTTTTTTCTTCAGAAAATAAAAGTGCAACTGTCTACTTTTTAAATATATATATATATATATATATATATATATATATATATATATATATATATATATATATATATATATATATATATATATATATATATATATATATATATATATATATATATATATATATATTTGCATGTATTACTTATTCCAAATTTTAAATATCGTAATTCAGCTTTAGGTAATGTTTTTTTTTCGTACGTTTTTGTTCAATTTTCTGTCCAAATTTGGAGATGGCAGGAATGGAACCCACATCAAAGTCGCAAATTCGTGTACTACACAATATATTCACTAAGGTCAATATGCTCATTAAGTTAGCTAAGGTTCATATGCTCATTAAGTTAGCCCTAGCGCCACCATTCCCTATTTTGTTGTAAGTCAATTAAAAATTATGTGCTAATAAATGAACCTATGTTAAAAATGTGGTGCTTGAGCGGTTTACCACAAAAATGGATTTAATTTGGGTTACAACTTTGTAAAGATCCAGACCCCTATCCTAACAATCCACAGATACAAATCCTTATCCTAATTAAGTTTCCTTTATTAAATCCTATAATTTCCGCAATTTCTAAAATGTTTATGATCTGTCAATTTCGCACCTTTCCCACTAACTTCGAACCCCCCTCGCAACAATTCTCCTTCCACCCAACTCGATTCCTATAAAAACGTCCGCAATCCTGAATTCTTACTCTTCTCTTTCGAGAAACCCACCAGCCTAATACTCTATGTATAGAGAAACCAACCTGCCTAACTGTTCTCTTTGAGAAACCAACCTACCTAATGCTCTTCTCTTTGGAGAAATCAAACCTGATTTATTTCCTAATAAAACAGAACCATATACACAAACAGTATACGTTCATTCGGCTCATGGTGAAAAACCTTGGGGAAGATACACACACACGCGGACACACGCACACGCACACGCACACGAGTACGCTCACGTGCACTCGCATCCACACTCGCACTCGCACGCGCACGCGCACTCGCATTCGCACCCGCACGCGCACGCACACGCGCACGCGCTCACCCACGCGCACACGCACGCGCACACGCACACGCACGCTCACATGCACACGCACACGCACACGCATAGGTATATGCACACGCACACGCACACGCACACGCACACGCACACGCACACGCACACTCATACGCACACGCGCACTCACCACGCGCACACGCACGCACACACGCACACGCACGCGCACACGCACGCGCACGCGCACGCGCACACGCACGCGCACACACACACGCACACGCACACGCATACGCTTACGCACACGTACACGCACACGCACGCGCACGCGCACACGCACACGCACACGCACACGCACACGCACACGCACACGCACACGCACACGCACACGCACACGCACACGCACACGCACACGCACACGCACACGCACACGCACACGCACACGCACACGCACACGCACACGCACACGCACACGCACACGCACACGCACACGCATTCGTACCCGCACGCGCACGCGCACACGCACTCGCAGCACGCGCACGCACACGCACACGCACACGCACACCCACACGCACGCGCACACGCACACGCATATGCACGCGCACTCGCATATGCGCACGAACACGCAAACTCACGCTCACGCGCAATCTCACCCGCATTCATCTATTGATAATCCTGACGATCCAGAAAACGATAATGATCCATAACCTGATGGTTTACTAGATTCACTCGACAATGTTGATTTGTCGCATTATCAAGAAAACATTTTGTACTACAAAATGCTGTCCGAAAATTTCTAGAAAAGTCTCAATGTGACCATTTCAAAGAAGTCGTTGTTTCATATCGTCAAATAAAAGACTACACTTACAGTTCTGTCGATTGTCAACAATTCTCTGTCGTATTTTACAACGTTTAAATGACTTCGTTAACAACTTAGATTGACACTAACTATTAAGTGTGTTTGATTGTGACCACTTCTGTATCACAATTGTTTATTAGATCGCAAATGGCACAACATTCTACTTCATTTTACCACACATATACAAGTCAAACGTTCCACGAGAAATTTAGTTTTGTTATCCAAATATAATTACAAATAATAATTGTATATTTTACTCACTAAAGTATTGTAAAGTACTGTTGGTGAGAGCACTGTAAAAACCAGTGGACGAACAGTGTTCTTTATAATGAACTTGTTTGGTACATAATCTGGCATGATATGGATGTAAGTGAACTAGCTGTATCTGAGCAATAATAAATAATACGACATTGTTTTAGAAGAATTCTTAGTTACCTAATATTTTATTTACCAAATAAGCAAGTTTCTGCCATCAGAGGAATTATATTTTCCGTTCGTTGTATATTAATTTTTTTAATTTTATTTCACGCGTAATTGATTGCGACAACTATCTATAAACTGATGGAGAGATAGATTGAGAGAAAATCCGAGTTTAACACATACCATTGATTATACCTTGAAATTATTTTTATAGTTCATTATTTTTGTAAAATGAGTATAAGAATAGGTGAAATTAGTTTCAATGGATATTTGCAAATTCCCATGTTAACAAATTTTATCATTAAAGTATTCAAAATATACCACATCCTTTTCAAACGTTGTGGCATGACAAACGACTGCTCTACGCATGCGCGTACGCTACTGAACTGTAGTATACAGTTCAGTGACGTACGATCTAGAATAGGGAAGAATTGTCCTCTCACGGATCGAGCTGGCGGACGGAGTGCGCATTTCAGTATTAAGTACAGTTCAATGTGATAACCGGTAGTTGCTACGGTAACTTATACAGTGCGGTCATTTAATATGGAAATTTTGCGTAAAAATCCTAAGACCCGTCGATTTTTATTTTTTAATGCGCACATTTTGACTCATCGGAAACTTTTTTCTCGCCATATTTAAAAGAGTTATGACGTCATCGCAACTTTTTTGAAATAGCAACCATATGTTTTTTCATCACATTTGGATAGGCGGTGAAATTCTAAAAATGACGATGTGCAGTTGATAATTTTCAGAAAAAGTGGTATCAAAATTGCGATATTCTTGCAACAGAATTACCATTAGTACAACAAAACACATCGATAAATATTAAAAACTGAACATTTAATTCAACAAAAATAACAAAACTACATTTAATGCAACAAAACGAACAAAATAACATTTAAATGAAATGTTCGAATTGTCCACGAACTTCTTGACACAGAGCAAGCCTATATTGGAAATTCTGTAGAACGTTCTCAATTGTTTCTGCAGTGATTGTTCGAATTTCGGTACGTATTCGTTGTTTTAAGTCCTCGAGAGTATGAGGCTTATTTACAAACACTTTGCTTTGCTTTTAAGAAATCTAACGGGGTAAGATCTGGTGATCGCGCCGAAATTAGAGCTATTATTGCAGAAACAATCCAGAACGGTCTTCAGAATTTCCAGTACATACTTCTTATGGGTCAAAAGTTCGTGGATTTCAAGTTCGAACGCCTCCTTTAAATGTTGTTTTGTTACTTTCGTCGAATTAACTGTTCAGTTTTTAATGTTTATCGATGTGTTTTGTTGTAATAATAGTAATTCTGTTGCAAGAATAACGCAATTTCGAGACACAAACATAAAAAATACTAAATTGTAATTGGTTGATAGTTGACATGGTCATTACACATTTACCAAACACAACACACATATCCGATTCAGCCTGTATAGACTAGAAAACAATATTTTATTTTGCTGTTATTTCA
>JARFJB010001046.1:7500-10000 GCA_036346205.1 Vesta saturnalis
TTTTGAAGTTTTACCGAATGCACTAGAAAGGTGCGCATACAATTTTTTCATTAATCCGCGGTACACTAATTACAGCGGAACGGTAATTGGTATTAAAAAGAACCTATGTGTGAATATAATTGAACATGTGATAGTATTTAACTCATATCTTCACAAACTCACATTTTCTGTCAACAACTGTAATTGGTCGATTTTCAATATCCACATCCCTCACAATATCAGCATCGCTAACGAAATGCTGTCGTGTTTACAAGAGTCTCTAAGCAAACGTTTTAACAGCAGCACATCTCGTTGATTCGTGGAGGTTTTTCAATAAAGGCAAAGGCGGTTTTACTTACTATGCGAGAGGACCGGACGTGACAGCATCTAGATTAGACAGGTCGTACTGCTCCAACAATCTTATTCAGTCGCTAAAATCAACATGCTTACATTGCTCTTTCTCTGATCATTTAGCCATATCAGTATCTTTCTACATGTATAAAGTAGTCAATCTCACCCCTTATTGGAAATTTGATAACTCTTTATTAAACGACAAAGATTTTATAAGAAAGATGAATACTTTTCTTTCTGCTGAAGCACTAAATGAGACCGAAAATGACGAATTCTGGTGGGATAATTATAAACACGAGATCAGACAAATAATAATTCTTTATCAAAGACAAAGAAAGCAAAAAAAGCGTCACGACATATGTAATCTACATACTCAAATACATAGGATTGTGCAGAATGAAGAAGATGATATCAGAAAGCAAGAGGTGCGGATATTATTGGATAAAACCAAAGATGCATATTTTAAGGAAAGTGAAAGGAAGCTAATGAATACTAAATATAGCAAACTTGTGCAAGCGGATCGTCCTACTGTAAATAAAAAGCTTCAAACCTGCTTTAAACCTTTGGCTAGGCTAAATTACAACGATGAAATAATAGAGGATCCGTTCAAGGTATGCAAAATTGTGGGAGATCATTTCAGTAAAATGTATAGAAATGAAGGAATCGACATAAATGAATCCAGCCCTCTATACAAACATCTAGTACCTTTAACTCCCGGCGATAAAATTTTTGGATCAACCAGTCACGCTTGAAGAGTTAACAACAGACTGGCCTCTCTTAATAAAAATAGCGCCCCTGGAATGGATGGTTTAACGGTGCAATTCTATCTGGTGTTTTGGGATAAATTAAAATACAAGTATTTTACTATGTTACACCAAGCCCTCGAAATGAACAACTTACTCCATCAGTAAGGAAAGCAGCAATAGCTCTTTTACCGAAGAAAGGTGATCTATTGAACATAGATAACTGGCGCCCCACTTCTTTGATGTCTACTGACTATAAAATTTTTCGAAACTTCTGTCTGTACGACTATCTAACATCATCTCCAAAATTATTTTACCGGACCAAGGTTATGCCGTGCCTGATAGGTCTATGTATGACACTACACACTTACATAGGGAATTAATAAATTACGCTAATCAAAATAAAGTTCCACTAGCAATAATTAACCTCGATCAAAAAACAGCGTTTGATAAAATTTGTCACAAATACTTGTTTCATGTGCTAAAGGTTATGAATTTTGGAAACAACTTTATCAATGCCATAAAACTGTTGTACACAAATGCTATGAGTCATGTGAGATTAGGTTCACTGCTAACAAGAGCGGTTAAGTTTGAGCGTGGAATTAGACAGGGATGCCCATTGTCAGGTCCTTTATTTACCATCGCTATCGAACCTTTCTTAGCCTTATCCAGACATTTCCTGGCAGGATTCACTGTGACAAAATTACCTGCACCTATTAAGATAACCGTAAGTGCGTACGCGGATGATGTGTCGGTTTTCATCGCAAGAAATGAAGACTTCAACATTTTAAAAAACTGTTATACCAAATACGCGGAACAATCTGGATCAGAACTAAATTTAGCTAAGTGTAAAGGGTTGTGGTGTGATAGTTGGAAAGAGAGGAAGGAAACTGCACTTGGAATCACTTGGTCTCTAAAAATACGAGTGTTAGGAATTTATTTTTCTAATGACCAGAAGCAAGACTCCGATGAAGCATTCACGGATTTAGTCCAAGCGGTTGATGCCTCAATGAAGAGCTGGAAATGGAAGTTGCCATCTTTATCGATGTTAGGCCGAAGAACAGTAGTCAACCAATACATCGCACCAAGGTTGTGGCACATTCTTCACTGTCTTCCAATTACCGTGCAGCAGCAACTGTATTTGCAGAGTAATATAACAGGATACATTTGGAGAGGAAAGCACTGGACAAGTCATCGTCATGTATGCCTTCCTGTTTGTCACGGTGGTTTGGGTTTGGTTCAAATACCATCAAAATCAAAACTTTCCGGATCAAGCTGGCACAAAGAATTCTTAACGATAAAGAAAAGAAGCATTGGATTAATATTGTAAACTTAAACCTTATGCAAGCAGATTCGTTAGGTTTAACGTGGCAGTGGATGTTTCTGAACAGCAAAACACCCAAAAAACATCAACTATCGAACTTAAT
>JARFJB010001046.1:12500-47770 GCA_036346205.1 Vesta saturnalis
TTTAATATGCTAATTCGTTCGTTTGCGAGGTTATCAGCAGGCAAACTCGTTAGTGGTGCACTGCATAAAAAATGGGCTGGCGTTAAAGCGATAGGATCACTTGGGTCGTCACTTAATATACATAAAGGGCGAGAGTTAAGTAAAGCCTCGATTTGTGTTAACACCGTAAGAAACCTTTCATAGCTCAATATTTGTTGCCTAATAGATCGTGTTAAGTGAGTTTTCACTGTTTTTATATTGGCCTCCCAAAGTCCACCCATATGGGGTGCAGACGGCGGATTGAATTTCCAACGGATTTTATTAATATTTAATTCTCCTTGGAAAGCATTTTTATAGGTATCGGAATTGAGTAAATCATAAACTTCATTAAATCGGGTACTTGAGCGAACAAAATTCGTACCGCGATCACTATATAGGGTGGAACATGTACCTCGGCGGGCTATAAATCGTTTGAAGGCTGAAATGAAGGCATCGGATGATAAATCGGAAGCAAGTTCTAGATAATTGCCTTGGTACAGAGACATATAAATAAACAAACATAGGCCTCTTGGGATTTTGTACCACGTCTTCTGGAAACAGTGTTATCATGAGCACCAGTGTAATCAACACCAGTATGCAAAAACGCCTTTGATTGATTTACTCTGGCAGGTGACATATCTGACATTAGAGGAGAAACAGATTTAGGATTCAATTTAAAACAAAGGTTACAATTCCAAATACGACGACGAATGGAGTTTCGGGATGACAGAATCCAATAATTTTGTCTTAATAATGATTGTAATAAATGGGCACCAGTATGAAGATATTTTTTATGATAGCAATCTATAAGCAAATCCACAAAGGGATCAGATTTTGGGAGCAGGATAGGATATCTTTTCTCAATACTAATTTTTGAATTCGCAAGTCGACCTCCTACGCGTAATATTTTATCGGTCATGAATGGACGTAGCTTTTGCAGAGTTACGTTCGATATTTTCGTTTCGTGATAGTAAGTCGTACTCGACTTCGAAATGTTTTTTCTGAACGCCTCTAATTAAATATATTTCGGCCTTATCTAAATCGGAACTACAAATTCGTTTATTTGGTGGAACTAATTTGAGAAAACGTAATACATATACAGCAGCGTATAATAGTTTGGTCCATGATGAAAAGTAGTTAATGAGGCGATATAAAGGAGATTCCATTTTTAATTTTATAAAGGTACAATAATTTTCTTCGCCTACCGTAAGATCCCTATCACGAACAAGGTTAATGGGCCATTCTGTCGGATCAGATAACAACCATCTCGGACCGTGAAACCAGGAAGGGTGCTTTACTAACAAAGAGGGAGTTAAACCTCTGTAGGCGCAATCTGCTATATTATCCTTATCAGGAATACAAAACCAATGATTTCGGATCAATCTTATTGCAAATTCGAGAAGTTCTATTGGCATTGTAGATATCCCGTTTATTGGAATCAAATTTTATCCAGCACAAAGTTATCATTGAATCTGATAATGCGTATATTTTATTAAAACGCTGAGCGAAAATTTGGGTCACGTGACTCATTAGATTGGCAAGCAAAACTGCTGCGCATAATTCTAATCTAGGTAACGTTTGTTTCGGAGACACCCTTGATTGTGCCATCAGGAAAGATACCCTTATTTGGTTACCGGAGTTAATTGTTCGCACATAGAGTACGCAACCATACGCAGCTGGACTAGCGTCACAGAAACCTATTAAATCGAAAGTTCCCCCAGGTAAAACAAACAAATGGCGCGGTATAGCAATATTGTTTAAAGGGTCTAATTCATTTTGAAATTTAAACCAACAATCCTTGATTTTTTGAGGTGGTGGCTGGTCCCATTGCCATTTATATTCCCACAAACTTCTAATAAGTAATTTTACATATAAGGTAACAGGAGCTAAGAAATTTCAAGGGTCAAATATTTTTGCGATAAGTGACAACATATTTCTCTTGGTGCAGTTTAGATGTTGAAAATTTATTCGAAAACGAAATACATCAGTATTGGGATTCCATCGTAAGCCCAATATTTTCACATCATATTTAGTAAATTCCACAGGAGTTGACAACCTTAGGTCATCAGGTATATGCGACAAAAGTTTCCTAGAATTGGTGGACCATTTTACTATACTAAATTCTCCACATTTGAATAAATTTACTATTTCTTCAAAAATCACTAAAGCATTTTCTTCATCTGGAATACTGACTGCAAGGTCATCCATAAACATATTTTTTAGAACAAAATCTACGGCTTGGGGAAACTTATGACCGTCATCGAGAACTAATTGTTTTACTGTACGTAAACTAAGAAACGGCGACGATCTTACACCAAATGTTACCGTATTTAATTGATAAGTATCTACAGGCAAATTAGGGTCGAATCTCCATAATATTCTTTGAAAAGAACGATGTGGCTCTATAATATTGATCATTCTGTGCATTTGCCTTATATCGGCTGTTACTGCTACAGGATTTAATCTAAATTGTAAAAGAAGGCTTACCAATTCATTTAACAATTTAGGACCAGAGCACAAAATTGAATTTAAGGAACGAGAATTATCTACGGTACGCGCGCTAGCATTAAAAACTACGCTACATGGGGTAGACGTACTTCCAGGTTTAAATACGCAGTGATGAGGAATAAAATATGAGGGAAGATTAAAATGTTCCTTTGCAACTAACGACAAGTGGTTTTTATCCAGGTACTCTTGCATAATGGCGTGGTAAGTGATCCTTAGATTGGGAGTTTTTTGAAGGCGTCTTTCTAAAAGAAGTAATCTTTTTTCAGCTAAGGTATAGGAATCACCTAATTCAGAAGGATCCTCTTTAAAGGGTAGACCTACTGAGTAACGACCAGTAGAATCTCGACAATAGGTTTGTAGGTACGAAATCTCACAAATTTCATCCTCTGTAGCAGTGGTGGAACGAATATAATCATCGGCGTGGTAATTATTAAGGTTCGATACTAAGGAAAGGGAATTTTGGTCCAAATGTTCAAACTTGGTGGATGGTAACGTTGGTGTTGAACCAATTATAATATAACCAAAGGCAGTATCAATGGCAGTAGGGGTGTTCACAGAACCAATTAATTTATGCGTACCTATTATATCACCAAATACGGAAGCCCCTAATATACCATCCACTACACCTGGTGTTTGAAAGGTGAGATCAGCTAGAGGGACATCATTTAAATAATCTAGATATGATACATCTACTAAGGCTTCAGGTAAATTGTCAGTAATTTTATCTAATACAAGGAGTTCTAAGGAATATTTGAATTCTGGATTTGTTCTAGATTGGATTATCGTTTTAGTCTTCCCTTGAATTAATTTGCTTACGCCACCTATTCCCGTAATACTGAAAACAATTTTTGTAGAACATAACCCGAGTTTTTTGCAGCACTCAGTGGTTATCGTATTAGTCATCGATCCATTATCAATTAAAAATCGGACAGTTTCTAAATTTTTCCAATTATCGGCAATGTGGACTAAAGCGGTAGCCAATAAAACAACCGTGGAAGATTTTCTGGTATTAATACAGCACAAGGTATGCGTTTGAATAGTCGATGTGGAAGGCTTAGGTTCAGATTCAATATTTGGATTTGTAGGAGATTTATTATTTTTACTACCTGCTGTTCGACGTAGGAGCGTATGGTGTTTGAATTTGCAGATTGTGCAAGTATAAGAAGAAGGACAAAGACTAACCTTATGCTTACCTGAAAAACAATATGCATAAATTGTTTTCCTTTATTAAAAGAAACCTTTGTTCAGGATCTAAATCCTTAAATGGCTTGCACTCTAATAGTAAATGGAAATCCTTTCCACACCCAACGCATTTTTTATTATTTTTTGAAGAATGGCATACAAATGATTTGGGTGATTTAGCATGGATATTATTGGTGAAATTGGTCGTACGCTGCCTTTCAGGTCTTACAATAATTTTACTTTGATATTTTACGAATTTAATCAACTCATCGTAAGTGGGTAGTTCATTATCCAGTCGTAGAAGTTCGAACGCATTGACAGTTTCTTGCGATAATTTTGACATCGCAATATGAGTCAATATATAATCGGATAAATCCTTTAGTTTAAGTGTTTTTAGCGCTGTGACGCTTGTATCAAACTTTTCTAAAAAGGATTGTAACGTGTTTGGGTGATCATTATTAAGTGGTTTAAAATTGAACAATTTTTCTAAATATAAACTAGCTAAATATTTGCGGTCCTGATATGTATCTTGCAATAACTGCCAAAGAATTTCATAATTATCAGGCAAAGGTTCTATTGAAGAAATGGTTTTTAAGGCCCTTCCTTCTAAGCTACTTAATAAGTACTGTACCTTTTCTGATTTGGGAATGTTTGGTTTCACATGAATCAAATTTTTAAAGCTTTCACAAAACAAAGGCCATGCCGATAAATCCTCCCCGTCAAATTTTATTAAATCAATGCGAGGTAAACGAATATTAGAATTCTCATTTTTATTTGTATCGGATGTAACAGGCTTTATTATTTTTGCTGCTACATATTGAATGTGGTCACTTAAATCTTGTAGAGATTCTAATGCGGCATAATTTGGGGGTGCTTTTGGATCTAATTCAAATTCTATATCCACTATCTGGTCAATTATTCCATTATATTCAATGATTGAATGATCTAAAGTGGTGTACCTTACATTAAAATTATACAAACTTTTTTCGTCAGTTAAATTTTTCATTAATAATTGACCGGCATCGTACAATAACTGTACCCTACGAAATAATGTTTCTTTTCTAGCGATTAATTTTACTAATTTACGCTGAAATTTATCCTGTTCTGACATTTGTATTCCAAAATAATAATAATTGATTGAATATAGAATGTTATTGAATACAGTATGTACAAGGTATCATGCAGATAAGCTGTTTATCTTTAATTCGCAACACAAAATATTGTACTATAGATAGGGATATGTTTTTAATTTTTCGAATACGTATTATTACAATTCATCAATTATACAATAAGAAAAATGGAGTATCAGTTGGAATAACTACGATTGTATGAAATCCGGCTCGAAGGACCAAATGTGATCAATTTGGTGATGGCTTCGTAATTTAAATAAGTGATTAATATACAATATAGAATGGACTGTAATTTTTCAAGTGGACTTACCCTTTATATTCTGCTTCATTCACAATGGCACATATAAGATTAATTATAGGAAGGAAGGATGAACTTGCATATGTATAAGTGGTAATTCAAATTAATATCTTTATTTTATGTGATTTCTTACAATCGCAACTACACTCAATCTACCCGTCACCGGTACAAAAAACTATACTAAAAATACTAATCCGATGGGATTTCCAAAATTTTTCTGTGTACAATATTTACCTACAAAATAAATTAAAACCAGCTTTATCTGCTTAAAACTAATACAAAAATTAAATTATAACCCACAACATATATATATATATATATATATATATATATATATATATATATATATATATATATATATATATATATATATATATATATGCTATTGTACCTTGAGCCACGTGCAATGTACCTTGCACCGTGGACAGAAAAGGTGCAATGTACCTTGAGCCAAGGACAAAAAGGAAAATACCTAAAATAGAATTCGCATTTATTATACAAAATAACATGAAAATACATGGAGTTTTAAATACTAAAATCTACTCTACTTTGTACGATGAAAAATCAATGCCAAACGTAAACATATTTCTTTGCCTTTCTGATAAGCCTGCGACTGTAGTCTGTGGCAGAGGTAAAACCATGCTTTCTGTGCCAATAGTAAATATTTCTTCACTGTCTTTTACAAATTTGTTTGTAGAAAGGATTCTTTTTACGTATTTTACTTGAAATTCGTCAATGCCATTATTTATTACCTCGGCCACGTAGAAATACGTTGATTTTTTCCCACAATTTTGGTTAGCACATAATCACCCTGTTTTAATCAACTGCCATCAAATGCTTGCTCCTCAGACTCAAAAATCACATCCGATATTTCTGAACTGCCTGAATCGGTCTAGTAGATATCTTCTTCTTCAGATGATTCCACTTTTTTTGCTTTCCTTTTGTTGGCTGTAATGTTCCGAGTCGTTCTATTTCGTCTTTCTCCGGGGTGTCAGTCAGAACCCCACTTGTTGTTTTTTACGATTAGTGACGTTCTTAGTACGACTCTTTACTTTTGGACAGGGCCGTAATTGTTCCGGAGTTGTGAATTCTGATATATTCGATTCCATTGTAAGTGCTTTATTATTTTGACCAGAAGGAACAGAACTTTTCTTACTCGTAGACGCATTTGATTATCTCTCGAACCAGTAGGTACTAGACTTGTAGATGGCACTGGATTATCTGTAGAATCAGTAGGAACTTTACTTGTAGACGGCACTGGATTATCTGTAAAATCAATAGCAACTTGACTTGTAGGCGGCATTGGATCAACTGTAGAACCCGTAGGATTTTCTCGATCTGTGACTGATGAAAAAAGGAATTCTTCATCACCAAAAATGTTTTGATCGACAGGCCAAATTCCTGAAACTCTAAACCCAGACAGAATATTTTTTGGAGCGAACGCCAATGGATATGCCTTTCCGGATAATTCTGTGACATTATATATTGTTATTGGTATTCCTGGGTGGTTCAAAAGCCATTCGTCACAAGCATTATTGTAATATTGTTTATATGGACCAAAAACTGCGCGGTCGAGGGCTGGAGCTTGTGACTTGTATGGGGTGGCAGCTTCAATAATATTATTCCATTTTTTTTTGCCATTCTTACAGCTTCAAAGCTGTAATGACTTTCATGATCATCCAGTATCAATAATTTTTTACGGTCGAGACTTGGCTGTTCTTTTTTAATGAAATGTCGCAACTATATAACAAACTTGTCAGAATTTGACCACAGATCCAATTGAGTCTGCTGGCGCACCACTGAGCATAAATTGCTTAAAATTAACCCTGGGGAATATAAACATAGGCGGTACGCTATTTCCTAGAGCATTGATGCAGGCTATCATAGTTACGTTGGATCCCCTTTCTCCAGATGTCGCAGCTCCTACCTGTTTTTGTACCTTGGGCGCAATTATCTTAGTCGTATTTTGCACAGTGCTGTTACCGGTTTCGTTCATATTATTTATATCCGCCGCAGTAAACCCATATTTAGAAATAACTTCCTTTAGCTTAGTAAAAAAAATGCCGACATTATGTTTGTTAAAGCTTGTGGCCTTTGACAGACTAATAGCCTCCGGTTTTCTAAGACTTAGTAGTTTACTATGTCTACTCATGAATTCTCGAAACCACTGTTTTCCAGCTTTTTCATTGGTTATCCAAGATGGTGGTATATTCTTGTTATTTGCTTTTGCAAACGAATAAGCCAAAGTTCTGAGCTGATTTCTGTGGAGACCGTAGTGCATTTTTGATGATGTAATAAGATATTTTACCAGAACTGTCTCTTCTGCGGTAGAAAGCACTTTTTTACAGCACAGTTTTCATACGGCTTATAAATATTAACTACATTCTCATCACCTTTTAAAAGTCGCTTAAGAGTTGCCCTGAAAACATTGAACTCCTTACACGCGTTCCGTTGGCTCATTCGACCTTTAACGGCAGCAAAAGCACTTGAAACTTGCTCTTTAGCAGGCCCCTGTCTCTTTACCCCACTTTTACTTCTAGGTATCTGTAAATAAAAAATTAATCTTTATTATTATCTAGGTTTGTACCTTGGGCCATGGCCCAAGGCACTGACGCCCAAGGTCGGCCCAAGGTACGCCACAGTACGTTAAAACTTTCACAAAGTCACCTAACCTACAAAACATCATTAATATTTACGAAAAATATCTCAGTACGTTAAGTATAGTTCCACTATTTTTTCATATAAATATTATAAATAACAATCTACATTCAGACTGGAAAAAAAACAATTATTACAAATAAATTTACTTACTTTGTACTTTCAAAATCAAAAATCTGACAAAAACCATGTATCGCGTCTATTTCAACACAACCTTCTAACGAATGTCACTTGTAAACAAACCAGCGGCACCTGTTTACAATGTTGCCGCGTTTTTCGTAAGAAATATTAAGAGTTATTAGCGTGGCTCGAGGTACAAGATGGCTCAAGATACATGACCTTCCCCTATATATATATATATATATATATATATATATATATATATATATATATATATATACATATATGGGTTGGTGGCTGGGTGGGTAGGTGGGTGGTGCTGCGCGTCTGCGTATGTGCGTGCGTGTGTGTATCTGAAAATCTTTCAATTTATAATAACCATTATAAGCACTTTTCTAAAGATAATTTCATATTAGATTATTTCATTTTATAACATAGAATATCACGAACCGTAATCTTAACTTATTTAGCATTTGATAGAAAGATCACAATAACGGTTCAAAATGACATCACGACACACTAACAGTAGTTAATAACTACTTACTCTAAACTAGAATAAAACACAGTAGTTTCATGATGTATGAGGTAGAAAATTTATTATGAAGTGGTTGTTAATCATAACGTTTCAGAGCTGACATATTTCAAAAACATATGTTATTGCTTACTTAGCTATCATCTACATAATTTCAATAAAATTGTTAGTTATATAAATGAAACTGTAACATCATAAATGTATAAAATTAAGACCTATTATACATATATATCTGCAATGTTTATCACATTTAATAACTAACATAAAACTGTGTGGAGTGAAACAATGTAAATGAATAGTCTCAAGAAGTTGTAACGTTAAAAACATCATGTAATTTCAAAATATTGTTAAGCTTACCAAAATTTGTAAATTACGTTACGTATTAAACACGTGTCTAATACAATGTTTGTAAGTCACATATACTTACATTGTTTTATTCTACCAGTTTAAGTATTACGTTTTAATGTTATATATACATAGTACTAAAGTTAGTTTCGTATGATTTGTATTTATTAACATTGTTTATTGATTATGCTTAAGTCTAATTAACAAATCTAATGTAATTAATATATTTACATTTTATAAAGTTAATTTGCATAATTATAGTTTAATTTAATAAAAATTAATCAATGATAATTATGTATAAATAATTTTAAGCATTTTGACTATAATATCATCAATACTGGAAATTGAATAACTTTTCATTAATTTGACTTAAGTTTTCATATTTAGACAAACAATTAGATAGATAATGATTAAAAGTAATTTAGGTTATATAGTAGAATTTACGGAAATAATAATTCGAATTTTCATGTTGAAGATGTACTATGTAAATCCAAATATTATGTTACATTGTGACTATACAATATAACAGTAATATAAATGTGTTTAAAACTAATTTATTCATTAAGGATGTAGAAAGTACTGTAGAAGTAAATAAGTTAAATATATCCGTATCGCGACTGATTAACACCAGCATAAGTAAGTTATATGCCGGCCTCATGGAATTTATTTCTTGGAAGCCAAAAATATAAAAAAACATTGTAATTTCATGTATGGTCATGCCTCATCCTAGTATGCAAGTTCTTCCCGTTACTCTTGGCGACAGTACGAATTAACATTAACGCGTTAGCAAATTCTCTTACAGAATTTTTAGCTCATATCAATTAAATGTCGATATAAAACTGTTGACAGTTTATACATACAGATTTGAGACCCTTCCGTAACTTTATAAACTGTAATGCTACTATTTTACTCTAACCATTCTGTTCTATTGAAAGTTATAATATGAAAGTTAGAGATACTAAAATTTCATAATAGAGTAATTTCGAAATAAATATCGCACGAACTAGTTAACGTCGAAGAGAACTATAAGCGTGTCACAACCAGGAATAGATATCGACTAAGGGCTATCAAAAATGACAACGAAGGACTTGAAGGACACTTTTAAAGCAAAACAAACATTGCTTTACAACCTCTTTAGAAAGCATGATCAGAGAATGTTCGGTTTTAGAAGCGGCTGTAGGTGTCACCTACCATAATTCTCTTTATGTTCCGAATTAATTTATTTCTTTTAACTCTGAACTTACACAATGTGATTGTGAATATCTTTCTTCTTTCTTATAATCTAGTAAAACAAGATATGATATTAATCTGATGTGTGTCGAATCAAGCTTGTCGGTGTTTTTAATTGGGGCATTAATTGTTTTTTATTTTCACAAACAACTCGCTCCAAAAACAATCATTTGTTAAACCTTTTGTTTGCTAAATGTAAACAACAAGTGTTAAAATCCCATCTTGGGAGCGAATTCAATCCATTCCTCACTAATTAAACTTCTGTCTAATGCAGAACAATTTCTAATTAAGTATTTCGGACTCTGGCAACTTCATTACATCAAGAATGTTTTGTGGAAAATTTTACTAATTAGTATTATTTTGTCTAAAATCCTATAATAATTAAAATGATCTACTATTTAATCGATTTTTCTTTCTTAAAATACGAAATTACGATTCGACATTTCTAATAATGGTTGTAATTATACTCCCTACGGTAGAATTATCTCCAAGTCTTGCAAAATTTATTACGTCCCATAACGGAACCTGTAAGAATCCCTTGACAGCATTTATAACCATTTCGGTTACTAATTTTTTTACAAACTATGAAAAAGACACAATATGGCCTTAGAGAAAAGACTTATAAATGATACACTATGGAGACACTTTCTCTTACATAAAATTGTGAAATTGACATATTGCAATGTAATCATATTATTCTTTCCGGAAGAATCAAGAAATAAAGTAACAGTTATTGCATAAGTCAGCTCTGGGAGTGTGACATTTGTGATAGTAAACTAAAACAGAATATTTCTAACACTTGTATTAATATCACAAAAGATTAAGTTACGATGGCGAAAGCAATATGCCGACCTAACTTCCATTAAACTTAGCATATCTAAGCAGTAGTAAACTAAAGCTGCCATTAAGGGACGGATTTAAAGTCGTATTTGAACGTTAGCTAATTATTAAAGTGATAGTTTCCATAATTATTGCTGTTAATTGGTTTAAGTAATTGTTTTACTTAAATATTCAAAGTGAACAAAAAATATATGTTCTAAGTTCATATGATAAAATTATTCTCATTTTCCTTAACAATAAAATCCAAAATTATTATATCTTGCACAAGCGTAAATTATTATTGCTTAGAATGTTCTTTTTTCGTATGTGAACGAGATCGAGAGATATTACGTATTTTATAAAGAGAAGTTTGCACACTAAACATCCTCGCAATTCCTTCATCAAAACGTGGTTTTGTACGACAAAATTAATTAAGTGGATTTAATAATAAAAATAGTTAAACTGGTTAAAACTAGTTACTTACTTAATGTACCGGGTGAGTCATTAAGGAAGGATGCCGGCTATATCCCAGAAACCGCTTATGCTATGACTTCAAAAAAAAATTCTTCAGTAAATGTGGCAAAGAGAAAATGCTGAAAATAATTTTAAAGCTTGTAAATAGACCGCTAGGTGGCGTAACTTCTGTAGTAATTAAAATGTCTAATAGTAACAGAAACTAGAATACATTGGAAATATCGTTGTTGTATTTTGATACAATTTTACCCATTTTTTGTATAAGAACTCTAACTTCACAGGTTTTCCTTTCCAACGAAATATTAGTTTTTAAGATTCGATGAATGGTTCCGAAGATAACTACGTGTTTGTCTGATAACCTTCGCAGCTCCCCCTACGGAAAACCTGTGAAGTTAAAGAAAAACTTATACTAAAATGGGTAAATTGTCCCAAAATACAACTACGATATTTTCAATATACCTTTTCCTTAAGTTTCTGTTACTTATTAGACATTTTTAATATACTACAGCAGTTACGACCTACGGTCTATTTACACACTTTAAAATTATTCCCAGCATTTCTCTTGGCAACGTTACTGAAGAATAAATAAGGTTTTGGGAATCTTTGGCTCCGAGCGTTGATCAACATCCTAAAATCGCAGGTGACCGATTACCTCACGAAATCAGCATATAAAGTGTTTTGGGATATTATGGAACAAATCATGACTAACTAACTAAAACTATCAAGGCAATGCAATTGGATGTTTTGGGAACTTTGGACCCAAATAATGACTAACATCATAAAACTACAAAGTTTAGTTTTTCTCCATCACTTGGCAGATTTTTATTTACGAAATAGATCTGTTGGGCATACTTGGATTCAAATGATAATCAATGCCTAAAACGATATAACTCGGTTCCTGCCCATCAAGTCAGTCCGTTTGTGAATTTTCCCTAACTACTCCGGCGTATGAATAAATTCTATGGGCAAATCAGGCTGCAAAGGAATACTAACCACAACTAAAAACGAAGGCATAGCTTCTCCAAGATATGTTGAAAATGTAGTCCATCAAAATATAACTAGAAACTATAAAATTTAGTTTTTGAACTTGTAAGCGACCTGATCTATGTTACACGAAAATATGGATATTCTAAATTTTAACCCTTACTGTTTTTGAACGATACCATAGCTAGATACCGACACACACGCAAGTACGCAAACACGCAAGCACACAAGCACGCAAACACGCAAACACGCGAACACGCATACACGCATACACGCAAACACGCAAACACGCAAACACGCACCCACACACAGACGCACACACGCACACACGCACATACGCAGACACGCGCACACGCACACACGCACACACACACAAACCCACGCACACACGCACACAAGCACACACGCACACACGCACACAAGCGCACACGCGCACATGCACACACGCACACACGCACACACGAACCCACGCACACACGCACACACGCACACACGCACACACGCACGCACGCATACACGCACACACGCACACATGCACACATTCACACGCACACACGCACACACGCACGCACACGCACACACGCACACAGGCACGTACACACGCACACACGCACACGAACACACGAACACACGCACACACACACACACTCACTCACACGCACGCACGTACACACGCACGCACGCGGGCACCCACGCACGCACGCACGCACGCAAACACGCAAACATGTAAACACGCAAACACACAACCACACAAACACGCACGCATGCAAGCACACAAGCATGCAAGCACGCAAGCACGCAAACACGCAAGCACACAAACACGCAAACACGCAAACACGCAAACACGCAAACACGCATACCCGCAAACACGCAAACACACAAACACGCAAACACGCACACACGCACACACGACACACACACACACACACACACAATGGCTCTCTGCCGTGTATCTGAAACCTCTTCGAAGGAAAATTTTTTATTACAAACGTGGCCTCGAGTCAAACCTGGAAATTATTTATAGGACCACCGCTAGCGGGCGTAACTGAAATTAAAAATTAAAAAATAAATATTTTACAAATTTCGCCTAATTAAGAGGCATTGAAAATACCATCATTATATTCGTCTAAAAATTCTGCGTATATTTGATTTCACGTTTTAGTCCATGTTTTCATATAAGCGGTGTGGGAGTGTGGGAACCTTATTATGAAAAAGCGGCTGTAACTCCGGTTCTGATTAATCGATCTTTGCAAACTTGCAAGACAGCCTTTTCGACTAATATAAGAGTAGTAATTTCAACACAACCCAGTAAGTAATATGCACGCAAGAGGGCGGTATTTATATATTCTTTTTAATCTAGTTTTCTTTGAAAAATATTAAATAGGAGTATGCAAATTTAATATTAAATATTATTGTGTTGGTATATTTTGTTTAAGCAGATGAAAAGGTATCTACTTTTAATTTTACATCTAACGAATGTACCTGTGTTCTGTCAAAGTACGGTGAACGGTGGTGCTGCTTATTCGCAAGTCTCTAGCTATTACCATAATACTTAAAAATACAATATCGGGATGACGTTTTTAGTGATATTGTATTGCATACACCCTGGCCTCAACAGTTGTATTTCGTATGCATACAAAATACGTGCCTGTCATGTCAGATGCTTCTTGTAGTAATCATCTTAGATCTTAAATTGTATATCGAATTTAGTACGAATAAATCGTAAATGAACGAATTACTGTTTTAAATAATTAGACACATGTATCTTTGTTTTTTCCATGCCCACTACTTGTTTTGATATATTTCCACTTTAACTTCCTTAACGCCGTTTCCGCGTTACAGTAACAGTAACGATGGAATTATAATTCATATCATTATTTATAGAAGTAAAGTAAATTTTAAGGAGTTCAAAATTTTAAAAATTCGTTTAGTAAAACCCGAGTGATCTATATTCAAAGGAAAACGCTTAAAATTTACACGTTTCTTAAGATATCTCGGGATAGGAAAAAGATATCGACATGCGGTTTTCGCCATTCTGTTGTCTGTCTATTTTTGTAATACACAATTAAAACTGCATATTTCTATTTAATATTTTCCAAAGAAAACTAGATTAAAAAATAAATAAATACCGCCCTCTAGCGTGCATGTTACTTACTAGGTTGCCTTGAAACTATTACTATGACATTAGTGAAAAAGAGCTGTATTCAACAAGACTAAGTTTGCAAGGATCGATTAAGCAGAACCGGAGTTACAGGCGTTTTTTCATAATAAGGTTCCCACTCTCCCAACCTCTTATTTGAAAAAATGGACTAAAACTTGTGAAATCAAATAAACGCAAAATTTTTAGAAGAATATAATGATCCCATTTTCACCTTTTAATTACTAGAAATTTGTGAAATATTTATTTTTTAATTTTTAATTTTCAGTTACGCCCTCTAGTGGTGGTCCTACAATTTCCAGGTGTTTCTCGACACTTTTGTTATAAAAGTTTTTTTTCCGAAGCCTTACTATAATCTATTTCTCATATAGGGCTGAGGACCATTCTTATTGGGACACGCGGCACAACAATAAACCCTAAAATAAATGTTTGACACGTGAAGTAAAATAGTAAATACTATATACTCTGAGTTGTAACTATCATAAATTTCCTAAAGCATCGATCAAAATTATACAATTGTAATTTCTAACCTCTTCCAGAACTGTCATTATGGTGGTTAATGAGTTTAATTATACTGATGTTTCTCCTGAAAAATTCACTCTTATTGATTCAATTTCATTGCAATACAGTAAAAAGTAGAGGAGATTGGGAATAAACGCGTATGTGGAATTTAGCACTAATTCTACTCGAAATTATGTACGAATGCAATAAGGTCAAAATAGTTCTTTATGTTAGTCGAGTTGGCAAGCAAAGCCAGCCAGTATTTTCCATTGCAAAGCATAGGTTCGAGCATATGCACCACTTGCAACTGAAGTTAATCAATGTGCTATAAATATAAGCACCGAGACCACCGATTTCAAGTATACCTTTTGTTCTCGTAACACAAATATTAAAAGATTATAAATTGCTAGATATATGAGTTCGATTTTAAGTGAAAAGTTTTACAATAAAAAGTATCACCGTTTAATTCAGTGGACAAACTTTTCAAATTAATGAGCTTTAACTTACTTTACTTATAAGAACTTTTTTACATGGAAGTGCTTTTCGATACTTTATAGCTATGCAACTCAAGGTAATTTATTAGATTTCACGAGTACAAATGGTAGTAGTTAATGCCATTAAATCCCTTGCAAGATTCAACTTGAACTACCAACTTTTTACTACCTAATCTTGTACTTTACAATGTTTCCCTAATTTTAATAAAATATTATTTGAATTAACTTAAGTAAGGTATTATATAGGACGAGTGAATAGGTAATGGATTCATTAGACATTGGAAATTTAATTTAGAACGTGTTTTTGTGATTCGTTCATTATTAAAGATTTAGTGCTTGTCTATTGAATATAGATTTTTAAATAACGCTTTCGTGTATTTTCGTTCACAACTCGACAAGCACACAAGGATCACACGACATTGATCAAGACACACAAGCGACAGACTCACACACACAACATTTACATACACTCTGAAGCATCTTCACTACGAACACACATCACCACACTCCTACCACTCACCACTCACACAACTCACCACACACTCACACACCAACAGCACATCCACGCACACATCCCACCACACACACACCACACACACCACACACACATCACACACACTCACACACATCACACTACATCACACACACACTCCACGTCACACACCACGCCACTCACAACACACACACTACACACACACACACACACACACACACACACACACACACACCACACACTACATACATCTGAACTTACATTGACTTAAACAGTTAATAATTACAACTAATCACATACACAACGAACAAACGCAGACACATAATCAATATTTTGAACACAACTTAACAACATGGCGACACATAAATATTATTTGTATTTATAAGATCTACAGGAATTTAAGTATACTGTAATCATTACCCAACAAGCATTTAATGAAGTACATTATATTGATTTGACTATGGTCATAGCTTTTCTATGCGTATCACTTAATTCATTACATGCACTCAAAATAATTTCTTATTTAGGTATTGATTAATATATTAAGCGTTCAATAAATGCAATTCTTACATGGTCTATTCAATGGCTCGAACTAGTATTGGTGCTGAATAATAGGGCGTTCAAAGTTACTCACTTGGTCTCATTAAAATAGCATATTGATTTTTCCCGATTATAAGAATTCATGTTTTTATTTGGATCTAGTAATCATTTATATGGTACCAAGGGCATAATTTAATAAATTTATAAATGATTTGTTTATTGATTTATAAGGCTTTTAATCGATGTATTGAGTCAATTTTATAATCATATGGGTCGAAAAATTACTACTTAAGGTATATTACTGACATAAATCGATATAACGTATGAGACATTTGAATTTTAAGTGCAGTATGGAATTTACATGAAGAAGTTGATATAACAACAATAGGTATACTTAAAGTGATCGACACTTGGTTCGCTGAACAGTATATCATAAAGGTACAGTATGAATTAGATAACGTATCAAACCTTTAAAATTAATTAAACTATAAGATCAAGGATCTGATTGAGACAAGATTGGATCATTTTTGCTATAATATTGATTAATCACCTAGGATATTTTTAATCGTACAATAAGGCAATTTTGGGAGCAGAAGATATTTCATATTTATGATTTATATATTTTGGAAATGATGACTTTTTATGTATACGTATTTGCATTAATCGAATTCGATTATTGTGGACTGAATCTCGAAAAATTTTCTATCTAATGCTAATAAGTATCGGCGATTAATTTGAATCGAATAAGGATCGTTATTTTATAGAAGTAAGTTCTATCGAGTCATATAAGGTAGGCCATTGAATGTTATAGAAAAATTCTTTATATATAGTCTATACAATAATTCCTTCGTGAGACAATGACAATTAATACCAACAGTCAGATAAAATTGGCTTGAAATGATTCTCATGGATAATCTTATGGAATCATTTAATCGATAAATAAATAATTTAAATTACAACCAAAATTAGGCATGATCTTTTGGGAATCAAAATCCAAAGTTTTAAAAGAAATTTTTTAAAAAAAGGGAAATTTTGGGAAATTTTTTAATTAAGAAAACCCCAAATTTCACAAAGTTTTTGGAGCAATCAAATGCTACTTCCTATAACATTTAAGATTACTACGCAAGACATTTGGTCGCTATAATCGACCCCCTTTTTATCCTTATTATAATCAATAATGACTTTCGGTGTTAATATGGCGTCACCTTATAGGGGACGCTTTCCAATAGAAATGCATGTTGCTGTGTGAGTTGGATCCGTGCTTAGCATTAACACAGGCCGTCTGTCCATTTATTTAATAAAACGCAAACAACCACTCTGAGTGCCGTAGATATTTTTTTTAGTTTTTGTAGAGTATTTTTAAGTGTACCTTTATGATCTGGCTGAGTGTTGCCACTGTCAATATATTTTTTTTAAATAAATTGTCAGCGTATACTTGTTCCGAATGTGATATTTCAAACCTTTTTTCCTGTATATACAATTATGCTATTATAAGTTTTTGTTATGAACGAATAAGTTCAAAGATAAATATGTTATTAATTAATTACAGATTTACCTTTGAACTTATTCGTTCATAACAAAAACTTATAATAATTTAATATTAGTCAAGTTGCTTTGGTATGTGTGAATCCTTGCGATATTGCAGGCTCACATTCCATTAATATAAGTAATTTGATTGTAATCTCATCATATTTAGAATTTACATCAGTTCTACATACATGAAGACAAAATTTACATCGATTGGTGCTTGAACCTTGATGACGCAGTTGGTTAGCTCGGTACTCTAGCAAAGTACATGTCGTAGGTTCAAATCTTACTCGAGGTAAACTTTTTATTTATGTATTTAATAAAATACAATTATACTGTTTGTAGATCCATCGACTGTACACAGTTTATATGATTTGGTGTATATCTTCTTGGGAAAGCAGCTGCATACAGTCTAGCAGCCTCACTCGCATTCCCTTGGGCAACACCACAATAATAATGAATATCGGCATATTCTTCATTTGAAAACATGACTCAGGAAGGAAAACACGAACACGAACAAGAACAATAATAATAACAAGAACAAGAACGACTCAAAAACTAAATTACAATATCACTACAACAGAAAGAACTCGTATTGAAATCAGCAAAACTGTAATAGCAAACAAATTTTGACAACTAACTTACTAATGTCAAGTCGTTGCTACGGTGATGAAAAGATATCAGTAAAGGAGACGTATTTCTTACCGTAAATGTACAGATTAATTGAAAAGTGAGGGACAAATCGCCAATTCTCATCTACTCTACCATATTTTTGAAGGTAATTTTATGCTCTAAAAGTTTTTCCTGAGGTGTATTCCTGTAACAATTCAGTAATTAGTACGTGGACCATAAGTTTTTTTCATATCGTTGTGAAGCTTATGAAAAAAGGAAGTTTTTCCTTTATCGGCCATCAAATCCATCTCTATTGGAAAAATATTCCTCTTGGAAACTTGTCTTGGGATTTGAAAAAAAATCATTTCTGAATTCATTATCTCATTAAAAATGTTGAATGATGAGTTTGTCTCGAATGAATTCAATATTCTTTAAGGCAATTTCATCTTCTACAAATTTCTCCTAATGTGTTTTCTTGTTTGGAAGATACAGCGTGATTTAAAAAATAAGTCCACGAAATAGAAAAAATTAAAAAAAAGTTAACATCTTGGAAACCATGAACAATAGACACACCCTGTATTGACAATTTTTTGTTCCTTTTGACCATAGGAATCAGCTGTTTTCGTTTTGGCCATCGAGTTTGGGTCACCCTGTATATGTCCCAAATTCGCTTCTCTATAAAGTGATCTCGGCTCCTGTTATACTTACGGCAAAGGTTAAATGGGGAAAGTTTTAGAGGAAGCTTAGAGCATTCGATATCCGGTTTCAGATTTACGATCGGTCAATTGGTTTTGAAAATATCGGCGAAAAACCGAAAATGGCGGATTTCGTTTTTCGCCAGTAAATCCGAAATGGTTAATTTGACAGCTTTTTAATTTTTTAATTTTTTAACCATCTTAGCAATATTTTCTGCTGCGACCCTCCCAAGGCTTGGTCAGGGAAACCAAATATCCTTCCGACCCAACGGTCGCCCAGAGTAGAATATGTCCTGGTCCAGTATTTTGTTGATGGTTAATTTATTAATTTGATATTTTAGCTTATTTCTATACTGTAGGCTATTTATAATATAATAATAACAATAATAATAATAATTGAATTGAATTGAATTGAAGTGATTTATTTCCAAAATATATACAATTTAAGGGTCGAGCAGACTTGACAGTCGGTTCCCATATCTACACACAAAAACATTTATTCATATTTCATTTTGTTACAAAAAATACTTTACGACGTCGTAATCTGTGACATTTTCCAATAACCATTATCCATTTAATCTCCATTTTGATAGTAGAAGCCGTTATCCATTCCTATAATTGTTGCCATTATCCAAGTTATCTCATTTCATTATTATTATTTTATTTTAATCCATTTTGAAATTTCCATTAACCAATATCTAAGTAATTCGCTACATCCTACTGTTTTTTTCCTAATTTCTGTTAATACAATCCATTTTCGATTATCTCAATATCCATCCAAAACCAAAATTTAAAATATGATTTGTTACAGTTACCATTTTCAAAACCATTATTCAAGTTCCATACCATATATCATCCAAATCCATTTCTCATTCCAAGATTTAGTCATAACCAGTACTCAGAGTGGAAATCAAAAACCAATAACCAGTATATATTTCCATCGTTTGCAAATCCATTGTCCTTTATCCGTATTTCAGAAATATATTTGTCAATATCCCATTTACCAGTATCCTTATCATGCGTTATCAAAATCCATTTTAAACTTGTTCTTGAACCATACCATAGTTAATACCCATAGTACATTTCTACTTCCAATAACCAATATCCATTTCTGTCATTATCTAAATCCATCGTCCATTTACCAGTAGTCATATTCATCAGCTACCATTTTTAAATAAACATACGTTCTAATCCATTTTTATACGAATATTTTTAATAATTTTGAAGAAAAACGAATTTCACAAATCTAGTTTATAATATACAATTATTTAAACTAAAGTTTTCTTTTTTTTTAATGAATCGGGTGTATAATGATCATAGAGTAAACATAAAACTAAAGATGTATATTCCAAAAAATTAAATGACTTTTAATAAATAAAAATATTGTTCTATTATGATGTTTGATAGATGTGTTTATAAATAAAAATAAAATTCTCCTTTAAACAAACGTTGTTTTGAATCCGACATATGTGTGTTTGTGTTAGATAACTAATTTTCTCATATCGCAAATGGTGTTAATATTTTGAGGTTTTGCGTTATCACACTTTTTCACCAATATTCGCCCGTTCTTGATCCACACATATTTATACATTAACTCATGTGCTTTTTTACGGACTTCTTGAAATAGTAACCGCTTTTGATTTGAAAGATTTTCGTTAAAGTAATAGCGATTAAAGCATTTTTTGTCGTCTTCTGATAAACCTCGCCACCATACTCTACCAGCTTTCAGTAATTTATTTTTGGATTTTTCACTTGTTAATTTTACTAGCAATAGGTTAGTATTTTTTAAAGTTACTTCTTTTACGGATTTATATTCTTCATCCGAACAACGTATTTGATATAGAATAGTTTTTAATTTATCTTCGGGACAGGTATCTTTATTTGAATTTACCCCGTGAATTTCAATGAACTTACGCCGATTGTATTGTTCTAAATTATTTAGACGTAATGATAACGTTTCAATTTGAGCGTCTTTTTGTTCCAATACTTGCCTTAATGATTTAATTTCCTCTTTGAGGTTTTTATTTTCAAGAGAAATTTGTTTAGATCGTCAATTTTGGTTATTTTTTCAGACATAAAATTTAAGGATAATAACATCTTATCCAAAGTTTGTTCTAGTGTTGGATTAATCTCTAGATCGATATCCGCTATCTCCTGTTCACTGTTAATTTCTGTATCAGAGTGTTCAGAAGGATTGTGTGCTTTATCCCGACATCTGTTACATCTCCATGCTATTTTTGCAGACCTTGATTTACCTCGAAAAGTATTTTCGGAAACACCAGTTAAAGTGAAACCTCATGAAAAGCTCAAGCAGAGCAAAGGGGTAATCACGTGCAGAGATCTTTTGAATTGCTCGATAGAGGAAATCGTAGAAGGCATGGTGGATCAGGTTGTAATAGAAGTTCGGAGGATTAAGACCCGGAGGAATGGAGCTCTCGAGGATACGGCAAGTTTAATACTTACCTTTAACACACCAACTATCCCCCAGAAGGTGAAAGCCGGTTTTCATTCGTTGCCCGTACGTCTCTATATACCTGACCCTGTTCGTTGTTTTAAATGTCAAACCTTTGGACATACCACCATGCGATGCAGCAGCAAAGCCGTGTGCATCTGTGGTAAATCGCCACATGAAGGCACACTGTGCGAAGAGCCAGCCGTTTGCGTCAATTGCAAAGGAAACCACGCTTCCCGATCCAGAAACTGCCCTGTTTACAAAGAAAAAAAAGCGATTCAGGAGATAAAAACACGTGAAAACTTACCTTATCATGAAGCTAAAAAAAAGGTTGTCGTTCAGACACCTGCTAAAGGAATATCGTATTCGGACGCGACTAAGACGACACATGCACAGTCCACCAGCCTGTATAAGGATATCGCCAATCAGTTGGTGCCACTCGTAAAGCAGATCATCCAACACGAGTTGAGAAGTATTCGTTCGGCTGTAATGCCACCGCCAAATCTAAAACCCAACTTTCCGGCCGGCTCAAGCGCCAGCCTTTCGAGCATAACCGTTGAACTGCAGTTGGCCACTGCAGACAAACGGAAACAATCCGATCTGACTCCTTCTCCGCAAGGAGAAGAATCAGATTCTAGTCAGACCTCTCAGAAGGTCAAAAAGGGTTGGCCGAAAGGCAAACCCAGAAAAGTGAGCAGATACAAGTCGTCGATAAGTGGCGACATATGACCCATTCTGTGATATCCTCATTAGAGGAAAGATCTGTGATTCTGTGTTATTTATTTATTTATTTATATATATTTTTGTTACTTATTTATTTTATTCGTGTTTGTTAGTCTATATTTACATAACTTTGTTCACATGTCTTTTGTTTTTTACATTCAACCTTTAAAATGTCTTACACTATACAATGGAATTGGAACGGTCTAATAGCAAGATACTGCCATTTGAAGCTACTAATCAGTAAATATAGACCTTTTTGTCTATGCTAACAAGAATCCCACTTGAAACCAGGGCAACCGTATTCCCTAAAGGAGTATGAAATTATAAGACAGGATGCTGCAATCGATCAACGAGCGAACGGTGGAGTAGTTGTCGCCGTCAGAAAAGACCTAAGGATGAGACGGGTACCGCTCACCACCAATCTGCAAGCGGTATGCGTAAAAATCATACATCCTTTCACTCTCTACGTGTGCAACATATACTTACCTCGTTTTGATTGGTCCCTCGATGACCTACAGGATTTACTTACCCAGTTACAGCATCCGTATTTGCTCGTTGGCGATTTCAATGCTCATAGTCCTGTTTGGGGTTCGGATAAATTAGACGCTCGTGGCCGTCTGCTAGAAAATCTTATTATTAACAATCCCAGCCTAACGTTATTGAACGAAGGTACACATACCTTCTTTAACGCTCGATCCAATAATTTTTCGGTCATTGACCTTTCTTTCTGCTCCACATCCATTACACCAAAGGTCAGATGGAAAGCTATGGACGACCTTCACGACAGTGACCATTTTCCCATCCTGATGGAATGGAACATGCCGCACTCCGACTGTTACATTCCTGAAAGATGGAACATCGACAAAGCAAATTGGGACATGTTTAGATCGAACTTGCCTGCCCTGGAGATTCCAGACGGTGCAAACATCGACGACGAGATAACCATCCTGACCGATCACCTCACGAACGCGGCGACGGATACTGTCCCCAAATCCGGGGGTCATCACTCCGGGATAAAGCGCGTCCCGTGGTGGAACGACAACGTAAAAGCGGTTATCACTCGTAAAAAGAAAGCGCTCAACGTTTTCAAAAAACATAGGACGCTCGAAAACATGATCGCGTTCAAACGTGCCAGAGCAGAGGCCCGACGAACGATACTGCGGAGCAAAAGGTCGTCTTTGGAAAGGTACGTGTCCACGATAAACCCCGAAACTCCGATATCGCTAGTATGGAAGAAAGACCGTAATATCTCCGGGTGCAAACAACCTCTGCGAGCTCCTGTTTTACGAGTAGACGATATTGTAGTAGACGATCCACAAGAGATCGTTGAGAAATTTGCGGACCATTTTGAGCAGGTCAGCAGCTCACGAAATTCAGACGCAAGTTTTCTCGAACGCAAACGGATTTCCGAACGTAACCTCGATTTTCATACGGACATCGAGCTCGACTACAACGCCCCGTTCACGAGGCAGGAGTGTGACCAGGCTCTTGCCAAATGTAAAAGGAGCTGCCCCGGTGAGGACCGAATTCATTACGAATCCCACAAACAGACTCACGATGATTTTAAAAATTCGATGCTAGCGACGTTTAATCGGATATGGTCCGAAGGCACATACCCATCGCATTGGAGGGAAGCCATCATTTTTCCATTGCTAAAAGACAAAGATCCTTCGATAGCCCAAAATTATCGTCCTATAAGTCTCACGTCATGCCTGAGTAAGCTTCTCGAATCGATGGTGAACAAAAGGCTCGTCTGGTACATGAAGAGAAACAACCATTTGGTAAACCATCAGTCCGGTTTTCGCGCTGGAAGATCATCGCTGGACAACCTTGTTCACTTAAAACTCTCCATCATGAACAGTTTAGATGCCAGACACCATCTAACGGCCATTTTCTTCGACATTGAGAAAGCATACGACATGACGTGGAGATTCGGAGTGTTAGAACGGCTACACGAGTGGGGTTACCGAGGCAATTTGCTTTTTTTTATTTTAACATTTCTGCGCGAAAGACACTTTAGAGTCCGTGTAGGCTAAGAAACCTCTAGTCGGCGTATACTCGAAAATGGCATCCCTCAAGGTTCTACCTTGAGCGTAACACTTTTTGCCATAGCCATTAACAACATCTGTGATGATTTGAAACCTAATATCTGTCGAAGCATATACGTCGACGATATAGTCATCTTTCTTTATGGTTGTCTGAAATCTGACGTAAACCGTCAAATACAGGCGGCGATTGACATTTTAGTGACATCAGGCGCGAAAAGAGGTTTCAAGTTCTCGAGCTGTAAAACGAAGTGCATGCATTTTTGCCACCTCCGTACACCACACTACAGACAATGTCTTACGATGAATGGCCAAATACTACAATGTGTGTCTGAGTTTTCAAACCTGGGCTTGACTTGGGATGATCGTCTGTCCTGGAAAACTCAGATTGATAGCACCAAGGCGAAAGCCATCAAAGCGTTAAACCTCATTAAGTGTATCTCGCACACAAAATGGGGCGCTCACAGGGATCAATTACTCACTTTGTATAAATCATTGGTGTTTTCCAAGATGGAGTATGGCTCGATCGTTTACGGTTCGGCAGCACAGTCGACTCTAAACAGCCTCAACAGCGTTCACAAAGCGAGAATCAGATACGCAATTGGAGCATTCTATACCACTCCCAGATCTAGCCTATATGTGGAATCTGGCCTACCATCTCTAGAGAAACGAAGATCCATGATGGCACTATCATACATGGCGAAAATCAGGATATGGGGAAGCAACAATCCAGTGAGATCGATGCTGATAAGAGGCACCAACGCAAATGTCCACGATAGATATACTCCCTATCCCTATACAGCTCTTGAGACCGCCGAAGAACTATCTCTCGTTATGACAGTCTGTGACCTGACATACATTCCAGAGAACCCGCCATGGAAAACCGAGCATTCCGCGGAACTAAAGCTACTTCACCTAAACAAAAAGCTAAAGATATCCTGTCAAAACAAAAGCGGTTGACAAATGGAGAGAAGAATGGACACGGAGTGGTGGACATCTGAGATCAATCATAAATTCAGTTAGCGGCTGCAAGACAAGAAAGCTGACTCGTAGGGAGCAGGTGGTTATCACAAGATTGAGATTAGGACATACCATGCTTACGTCATCATATCTTCTAAAGGGCGCTGCTTCCCCTGTCTGCGATAAATGTCAAAGCGATCTTACCGTTAGACATTTACTAGTGGACTGTCCACAGCTAAACCAAACACGATTAGCTTGCGGTATTGAAAATGCAGAGGTGGATGATATCCTAAAATACTCAGCACATGACGCTAAACGCCTCATGAAATTCCTTGAGGATTGCGATCTCCTAGATGAAATCTAGAACAAACTCTTTTCTTTTAAATGAAATTAGCAAAGTTTAGGAGAGGTGAAGTGCTAATAACCATCAGTTGTTGATGCACTTAAAAAAACAGTAATAATAGTAATCATAATAATAATAATATTTGGAGTTTGGTTGTCCGTCAAACTTTGGGGAGTTGCGCTCTCAGGGACCTTAGCAATTCCTCCCCTACCCATCCCCAATACATCCCGTCGTCCACCCTACAATTGGTTCGTGCCGTCCTCTTTGCGAATTCTGGTATGTCTTTTGGTTTGTATTCTGGAGACCACATTTCTTTAAAAAAGGCGTAATTCAAGGCGTTATACGTACCGTACTGAGGTATGAGTGGCCACACGTAGTTGGTCGTTAACGGTGTCTGTCGGGTAACTGGCTACCCCTGGCAGTATTTATAGCCTTGCCATGATAAGGGAGCACTGCCATGATGGACATAGACTTCTTCGCAACTCGTGGGACTGATATGAATGAGCCTTACCAATCTGTAGAGGACCCATCCTCCGAAATGGTCGCTGAGGGAGGAGAGCGGAAAAAACCTCAAACTCGTAACCCTTTTGCCAAATGAGGGGCGATGTGTAGGTCTCCTGTCTATAAACGGTTAAGCCCCACCCAGAAACAAAGAGAAGAATGTGTTTTTTTTGTTTGTTTTTTTATGATTGTGGACCTGAACAGGCTAAATTAAGCCTATCGTGCTAAAGCACTCAGGAACACTTAGGAGGATGGATAGAGGGATAATGAATTGCCAATAGATGCCTATGAACAGCTACCTTAAATTTTCTCATATCATAAGTGAGAGGAAAACAGGAACTAGGGAGATCATTCCAGAGTTTAGAAGCCGTGTAGAAAAATGTGGATCGCGCCCTTTTGGTACGACAAGTGGAGATTTGTACTGCATACTGATGATGTGAATGAGCGAGCCGAGTGTTTCTCACAAAGATAGCCCGAGATGGTATCAAAGAATATAATTCAGCAGCACAATAGCCGTTGTAACAACGATAATACAAAGAAAGAACTGAAACCATCCTTCTATGTTCAAGGAACTGTATGTGAGAAGTTAAGGACGGGTCATTTATAAGCCTAATCGCTCTCCTTTGGATACGATCAACGATATTGAGAGCGTATTGGGGAGCACTAACCCAAAGGTGAGAATTATATTCCAGATCAGGCAGAATTTGGGCCTTATACAGCAGCAGGAGTTGTCGAGAGATAAAGTACTGCTTAGATCTGTACAAAAAGCCTATTTTACGAGCAGCTGTTTTGGTAGCTGACAGAAAATGGTCAACCCATGAGAGAGAGAGTCATACCCAATAGAGTAACAGAGTCTGAAAACCTAAGAACTGAGCCATTCATACAGGAAATGATCGATCTTTTTTGGCGGACATAAGGCAACACTGAGTTTTGTTAGCATTAAATGTAACTAGATTATTGCTTCCCGATTCGAGAATACGTTGAATGTCTTTGTTGATTGAATTTGCCATTTCAGCTTTAATTTATTGATTTGGCATAGAAGGTGGATTATCACTATGAGTAGACTGAGATGAAGTACAGTGAAGAGTGCTATCGTCAGCAAAGCAATGGATGGGGTTAGTTGTTGAAGAAATAAGGTCATTTACATACAGCAGAAAAAGTGTAGGC
This sequence comes from Vesta saturnalis, assembly GCA_036346205.1. Classification (NCBI taxonomy): domain Eukaryota; kingdom Metazoa; phylum Arthropoda; class Insecta; order Coleoptera; family Lampyridae; genus Vesta; species Vesta saturnalis. The sequence goes on from JARFJB010001046.1 coordinate 40,010, forward strand.
GCTATAACGGATCCCTGCGGAACGCCCGCATTAATACTAACTTCTTTTGAAAAAAAGCCATCAACTACGACACGTATTCATCTTTTATCAAGGAAACAAGAAACTCAGTTGATGAGCGTATCATTTAACCCAAACGAGGTGAATTTGTCAAGTAAACACTTATGCCAAACTTGGTCAAATGCCTTTGAGATATCTAAACCGACTACAACTGTTTCACCGGACTGCTCTACTGTATTGTTCCAAACTTGGGTCACATATGAAAGAAGATCGCCTGTGAAAGAAGGTCGCCTGTATAGAAGCAGAACAAAGAGATGTAGAATCGACGGATGAAAATGGAACAAACAACATGGAAAATGATAAGTTATCAAGTAAAAGAAAAAAGTATAGAAAACTTAAACGAGCGTTGACGAACAAAGTCATACAAACATTATCATCTTTCAGTGAGTTTTATCATATTATCACCATGGACAAACTTTATCTTTTATCACTATCAGCATTCCTTGTTCAAAAACGTATTTTTTGAGGCTGCAGGGAAAACTATTAATTAAAAAAGTTGGTGCAAACCAACTTAGAGGTCGAGAGTCAGGAAGATCTAGATAAGCTCCGAAAAATAGAAACGATCGAAATGAAAAGTGTAGCTATAAAACCGGACGACCGAATGAATAAATCAGTTGATGTAATTACTAGTGCTGATATGTTAATACGTAACGAAACGGAAATTCTTGACCATCTGAAGGACCAAGGCGTAACTAAAAAGGAAAGAAGGGCACAGCCTTCTTCCGACCACTTCACTCAAAAGCACAATTAATAAAGCAAAGCTTCCTGAATATACCGAAACCCATGCAATACGGTCACCTATCTAAATGGTGCACAAACCAACAGGTATGTGTATGTGGCAAACCACAGCATGACAATAAGAAAGAGTGCCAATCACCACCAATCTGTGTGAACTGTAGTGGCCCGCATGAGTCCACATCACCTACCTGTAAAATTATCGAGAAGGAGAAGGAAGTGTGTAAGGTCAAAGCAACACATAATGTAACATATAGGGAAGCAAGGGCAATGGTGTACGGGAAACATACGCACAAAGAGACATATCCTATGCCGCTCGGGCAGTAACCACCAAAAATGAGAAAAGAAGCCCCATGAACAAAGCGAATATACCCAGAGTACCGCTTTAAAGCTGGTCGACTAGTGAACAAGCGCAGGAAACGGAAGAAACTGAAATTAAAGCTGAAGCTACACCTTCCCAACAACCAGAAAAAGGAAGGGCTGGCCACGTACCAGCCAACGGAAAGATCCATTAATCACTACTTACATTAGGAAAGAAAAACGACCCAAACAATAACTGTGTTAGTAATTCTGATGTAATAAATTTGTGATATAACTCTGTGATATAAATCTGTGATAATAAATCTGTGATATTTTTAATTTATTTAATTTAATTCTTTTTATACAATTTTCATAGTCAATTGCCTAATAACACCTCTTTTATTGACGAAATTATTGAGCTAATTAACTAATAGTTCACCTATTCGATCTGTCAACAACTGAGAAAATCGTGCAATGGAATATAGGAGGTATTAAGCACGAGTACGACGAATTAAGGCATCTAATCGGCCGATACAATGCGACGATTTGTGCTTTACAAGAAACCAAACTAAAACCGGGAGAATAATTCAGAGTTGATAAATACAAGTGATGATAAGAAGCGATGTTGCTGTAAGAGAGATCACAATCTCAACATCTATGCAAGCATGTGCAGTCGAAGTGAACTACCCTCTGAAAATGTACATACTGAACAGTTACTTACCAAATAACTCCTGGACAAGGCCGCACCTGAAAGACCACCTTTCTCAAGTACCTGAGCCAAAATTTGTTGTTGGTGACTTTAACTGCCCCCACATGGGGAGCATTAGGCTCCTCGGCTGTAAAAGCTAAGCTAGTAGAAGTATTAAACGATACTACTCTCTTTATTCTAAATAACAGCCAATGTACGCACTTCAACGTGGCTAATGGGAGCTTTAGTGCGATAGACTTAAAACTCGCATCGTCGTACTTTTCAGTGAACTCCACCTGGACAGTATTAGAAGAATTGCACCACAGCGATCATTTTCCAATTGTGATAGACCTTCACAAAACTAAACACTTTATAAAAATCGTCCAAAATGGTCAATAAACCAGGCACAATGGGATGTGTTTGCCGAGGCACTAATCACTCTCGACGTGGATGTCGAGGTTGACGAGGCGGTTGCTGACATAACCAAGGCTATATTAGTGGCAGCAACAAAATACATCCCATTCTCAAAAGCCAAGCTAAATCGGTACCCAGTAACGTGATGGACCCTCGAAATTAAAAAAATTAACGGAGAAAAGAAAACACTTTTCAACATATATCGCAAACATCGAACTGTGGAAAACCTGATATCCTTTAAATGATCCCGTGCGCAGGAAAGACGCCTAAAACGAGAAACTTAATCCTGGCGGAAATATACGAGTACACGCGCTTCTTCCAGCAACAGTAGTCAGGTGTGGAGAAAAGACCAAATCATCATGGGAACCAGGAAACCACCGACCCTTCCTGCCATCAATATTCAAAACGAAATAACAAACAATCTAGGTCGGGTGTCCAGCCACCTCGCCAATTACTTTGCGGAAACTTCCAGTAATAAGTCCTATCGATTTCAGGGTTGACGATGACCAAAGATATAATTTACCTTTCACGATTGTGGAACTGGAAAACGTATTGAGTAGCTTGAGAGATTCCACGCCAGGTTCCGATAATATCACCTATTCTATGATCCAGCATCTTCCCCCTACAATAAAAATGTGTGTAATGAATGTATGTAATAAGATTTGGAGTACTGGTACTTACCCAACTAAATGAAAAGAAGCCGTCATTCGAGCCCTGCCTAAATAAAACATGTAAAATTTAAAAAAAGGGATGAAATAAAAATAAGGGGGTGTGTTGTGGTTATTAATTAACCCCAAATATTATTTATACTTCTAATTTCAACTAGAAGATATTGAACCTTTTAGTCAGTCGGAGATTAAATGGGTCAGCATCTTAAAATTTTGATTTGCTGTAATTTAAAAAATGAGTGCTTAGATATGTTCGCTTTCCAACATTGATGTAGCCTCAGCCTGTACATAAATATTTAAAAATCTCGAACGCCAACTTATTTTATGGCAAACAAGTAAACCTTAAACGTAATAAATTTAAAACTAAAAAAACAATAACAAGATTTATTATAACTTCAAATCAAGTTATAAAAAGAAAAACAAAACTAAATACTAATGTTAGTAAACTTGGATTAACTTAAAAATCCATTATGAATTAATGCTTAGAAATGAAGTACCTGCAGTATTTTTATATTTTCGTAGTTACTGTTATACTGTTACTGATACTAAATACTGCTGGATACACGCTTTTAAAGTTGGTGGTGCAATAATTCTTGAAATGGAAAAAATAACAGGGTTTAGATATTTGTTGATCCCAAATATGTAAATTCCTTTTGAAAGCAGCCAAACTTAGTTGATTTAAACGGGTTAAGGTACCATCTATTTATAATTCTTCTGCATAGCAACAAACTTTTGCTGCGTCATCCTCAATCAATTGAAATTTATAATGTACAAATAACGGTACAATGAAAATACCCAAAAAGGAAAATTTACCGTAAAAATACAAGTGCCTAAAAAGGTAAACATCCCAAACAATGTAAAATAGGTTCAAATTGCACATACTGTAGAACTATACAGCACTTTTCAACAAAATTTTTAAGAGAGCAAAATGGATGCTCTTTTCGCTTTTAATCATCTACAAAACGATGCAAATGAAATCCTTGCGCATGACCCGTCTGAAACTCGAACGATATACGTACGAAATTAGAATAATTTTAATGTATATTTTCAGCCACTAAGGTATACAATTTACATGACACGAAGATGAAGGAAGTTGCCTACATTATTGCAATTTCAACATAACATGAAAAGTCTACGGCCAATTTCACTTACATCCTGTTTAAGCAAAGTCTTAGGAACCATGATTAATGTTCGGTTGGTAACTACCCTAGAACAACGTAAATTAATTAGTACTTACCAGGTAGAGTTTAGAAAGGGAAATTCGACGCTTTATCAGATACTTCATCTTGACCAGATAATAATATATGAATCTTTCACAAAAAGACAACATACACTTGTAATGTTTTCGATCTGGAAAAGGCATTAAATATCGTCTGGCGATATGAAATTTCCAAAAAAATGAAATTATGGGTATTACGTGGTAATCTACGTAATCTGATCCAAAACCTCCTAACTGACCGACGCTTTTCGGTTCAAGTTGGAAGCTTCTTGTCGCAATCGGTCGCTCAAATAAACGGAATTCCGTAGGGATCGGTTCTGAGTGTGACCTTGTTTAGTATTGCGATTAACGGAATAGCGGACGGAATAACCAGATTGACAAGGAAATTGCTCTATGTTGAAGACGTCGCAATTGCTGTAACCGGCGATGACGTTAAGGAAATGACGGAAAGACTACAAATAGACATTAACAACCTATCACGTGCAGCTGTAATGAAAGTATTTAGATTTTCTACAAGATAGACGGTATGTGTACACTTCTGCCGTTTCCGGAAACCGCACGATGATCCGCTAGTTTTCCTCGATGCACAGCCCGTTCCTGTTCTGGAAAAAGTAAAGTTTCTTCGAGGCACGTTCGGCAAGAAGCGCACTTGGAAGGCACATATAACTAATATTGTAGCTAATCGTATACTGTCATTGAACTGGCTAAGGGCGATATCCAGTTTTAGGTGGGGTTCAGATCAGCAAATGCTGCGAAACGTTGTTAACGCCTTTATATGTAGTAAAATCGAATACGGCTGCTTACATGAACGCGGCGAGGTCACATGCAAAGAAAATAGAAGTAGTTTGGCGAAAAGCTATGCATATTGTGACAGGTGCCTTCAGTACATCGCCAACAGAATGTTTACATATGGCAGCGAACATATTGCCAATTTCACTACGCTACCGGAGAAGTCGCATCAAATATGGGTATAAGATCTTAGAGCACGACAACCATTTCCTTAAAAATGCACTGAAAGATCCGGAGAGGCTTGATAGATATGAAAGACAACAGACACAAACAGTGCCCGCATTATTTCAAATCCATCGAGACCTGGAACAAAATTATATCCTGTCAACATCTCATGGAAATTAAAAGAACCAGTTAGCCGATTGGACCTTGAAATACCGATTACGATGAATACCCTATTAAAGAACAGCAGTAGTAGCAGTCACAACTCTCTCAACATAGCTACCGAAAGGTTACTCGAAGGCCCAGATGATAAGATTATTTTCACTTCGGCGTGTAGCAACTACACTGGATCGAGCGTTGCGGTTTCTGATGGAGCCGTGTCTCTTCTTGGTTTTTGCCACCGCTAAGCTCTCTCCACACTGCGCACAAGGTCGCAATTATCAAAACTTTGGATATGTGTAAGGAATACCAAAACTAGAACATCTACATGACGACCACCTTCAAACAATTAATTGAATCTGTACAAAATATATTTGCAATAGGCGACTTAGAAGTGTTAATAATACAGAAATGGAACACCTTAAAGACCATTGGTAACGTAGTCACGCTGTTGTGGACTCCTTCCGCAGTAAAAGCGTTTACAGTCGTATCCTCTAGTGCCTGGAAAACTCTTACACAACCAAATGTCAGAAACTCACTGCCAGTATATGCAAAAACAGATATCCTACAGTATATAAATAGGATTGCAATGATGGCAGAAAGACTGGGAAAACAGTCAACGACGTCTCAGGCAGGGCGTTATTAAGATAACAAGACTCAGAATTGGACATACGCGCATAATCCACTCATACTTACTGTTAGGCAAAGATGCACCTATGTGTCCCCAATGCGTTTAACAACCTAACTATACCTCATATCCTTGAGGAGTGTCCTAGGATGAACGAATATCGTCAACTATCACGTATTGACAGGACCTCTACGGAAATACTAACTGCCGCGAACACAATAGTCAGAGTGTTAGAGTTCATCAGAAATGTGGAACTACGAATACATATGAAGAACCAAATGGATAATACGTTTATTACATCCTAACCCCTGAATAGTGTGCCAATGGCCTCCGATGTCGACGCATGCTGTAGTAGGGTGATAAGGCACGAAAACAGGAAAAAAAGATAAATAAAAAAAAATAATAATAAAGATATTTTGTACAAACTGTGGAACTAAGTCATAAATTGTTTTGTTGTTTCACAGTTTGTGCTTATGACTACTAGACTTCACTGTGTATTATACAAAAAATATAAATGTTTAAAACGGCAATGTTTAAATAATAAGTCTGAATTATTTGACTTAATTGGCCTATTTACCCAGTTTGTGAAAATAGGCCGATCAACTCAACTAATATAAAACCTGAGTTACAAAACACTTATAAAACAAGTCTGAAGTTCTACTTAAAATAATATCTAAGTGGTAATTGAAAGTATCGAGTATTTAAGTGTTTACATTCTGATTGGGTATTGCTTCGCAACTTGCTTTCGGGTGTCAGCCCCCTGGTCCCTTGGCGTGAAATTTGAATCTGTATTTAAGCCTTTACATTCTGATTGTTTATTGCGAAAAATTTGAACTTGTATTCTAATAAGGGGGCCTAAGGCTAACTTATAAGGCAGGTATAAGGCTTCGCAACTTACCTTCGGGGTTTAGCCCCCTGGCCCGCTTGGCGTGAAATTTGAATTTGTATTCTACAAGGGGGTCCTAATGTTAACTTTTAAGACTAGTGTAGGGCTTCGCAACTTGCTCTCGGGGCTTCGCCCCTTGCCCTACACCTCTTCGCTGTAAATTTGAATTTGTATTCTAATAAGGGGCCCCAATGATAACTTGTAAGACAGGTGTGGGGCTTCGCAACTTGCTTTCAATGCCTCGCCCCCCTTGTCGTGGCTCCTTCGCTGAAAATTTTAGGTTGTATTCTAATAAGTGGCCCTAATGCTAACTTGTAAGACACGTACAGGGTTTCGCAACTTACTCTCGGGCCTTCGTTCCTTGTCGTGCCCCACGAGCTCATATTTTGAATTTGTTAATAGCGCCATCTACTTGTGTATATACTAACGAATGTTTTCTGTAATATAGCTGGCGCCCCTAGCGGTATATTTTAAAAGTACATACAGGTTCCTGTAGTGGTTATAGTGGGAAATTTGAAATAAGGGCTTTTAAGTTAAGACGTATGTACCTGGTCCTCAACCAACCGATCAATCTCGATAAAATCAAACAACTGGGCTTCGTCTCTTGTTCTAGTCCCTTGCCGATAAATTTGAATTTATAATCTACTAAGGGGTTCTAATGCTAACTTGAACCTACGACTTGTAGCGTCCCCCAGGTACCCCATCTTGAAAAGTGTCATTTGAACTTATTTGAAAGAATGCAAATTCAAGAACAAAACAATCGCTAAGTGATTTATTTTGACTTTACTGACAATAATGTTACTATTACCCAAATGAATTGCTTGCCTTACACTGACTTTCCTGGCAATAATTAAAACATTATAATTTATTTACAAGTCTGATATTTAATTAATCGCAAACCTCAAATCTGATCAAAATTGGTTCAGTCCGTTAATGTACTATTTTGGAAAAGAACCACCAATAAAACCCACTTTATTCATAAATAAATAATTGTATAAGTACATTAATAAATCAAATAACAAAAAAAACAACAATGAAAGGGTTAATATATACAGG
>JARFJB010001047.1:0-48932 GCA_036346205.1 Vesta saturnalis
TGTCTGTGTGTCTGTGTCTGCGTGTCTGTGTGTCTGGTGTCTGGTGTTGTCCGCGTGCCCGTGTGCCCGTGCGTCTGTGTGTCTATGTGTCTGTGTCTGTGTGTCTGTGTGTCTGTGTGTCTGTGTGTCTGTGTGTCTGGTGTCTGCGTGTCTGCGTGTCTGCGTTCTGCGTGTGTGCGTGTCTGCGTGTCTGCGTGTCTGCGTGTCTGTGTGTTGCGTGTCTGCGCGTCTGCGCATCTGCGCATCTGCGCAACTCCGTGTCTGCGTGTCTGTGGTCTGTGTGTATGTGTGTCTGTGTGTCTGTGTGTCTGTGTGTCTGTGTGTCTGTGTGCTGTGTATCTGTGTGTCTGTGTGTCTGTTGTCCGTGTGTCTGTGTGTCTGTGCGTCTGTGGTCTGTGTGTCTGTGTCTGTGTGTCTGTGTTGTGTGTCTGTGTGTCTGCGTGCCTGTGTGTCTGTGAGTCTGTGTGTCTGTGTGTCTGTGTGTCTGTGTGTCAGTGTGTCTGTGTGTCTGTGTGTCTGTGTATCTGTGTGTCTGTGCCTGTGCCTGTACCTGTACTTGTGTCTGTGTCTGTATCGGTGTCTCCGTGCCTCCGTTTCCCCGTGTTTTCGTGTCTCCATGTCGCCGTGTGTCTGTGTCCGTGTGTTCGTATGTCCCTGTGTCCGTGTGTTTGAGTGTCCGTGTCACCGTGTGTCTACGTGACCGCGTGTCCATGTGTCGTGTGTCGTGTTTGCGTGTCCGTGTATCGTGTGTCGTGTGTGCGTGTCCGTGTCTGTGTCCGTGTCCTAGTCCGTGTCCGTGGCTGTGTTAATGTTCGTGTCCTTGCCTGTATCCATGTTTGTGTCCGTATCACTACCCGTGCCCGGGCCCGTGTGTGTGTGTGTCCGTGTCCGTGTGTGTGTGTGTGTGTGTGTGTGTGTGTGTGTGTGTGTGTGTGTGTTGTGTGTCCGTGTTGTGTGTGTGTGTGTGTGTGTGTGTGTGTGTGTGTGTGTGTGTGTGTGTGTGTGTGTGTGTGTGTGTGTGTGTGTGTGTGTGTGTGTGTGTGTGTGTGTGTGTGTGTGTGTGTGTGTGTGTGTGTGTGTGTGTGTGTGTGTGTGTGCGTTGGTGTGTGCCCGTGTTTGCGCGTCAAGATGCATGGTTGTTTTTGTAGTGTACAATTTATTATGAAAATTTTAATGAATTGCAGGTATAAAAAAAAGGTATAGAGTAAGACAGATTCATAATTTTCGTCTTTTCGAAGGCCCTGGCTCGTTGGCGTTATCGTCCTCACTCGAGTCATCTTTTTTATTATTTTCCTCGTAATGGCGTTTAGCCTCATCATCATTGTCTGCTTCATTAATATCTAATTCTGCAGCATTTGTTGCATGCTTGACCACAACTCTCAGAGCATTTCAACTGTGCTTTTCGGCAAACACAGGCTTATTCACAATTTCTTTGGCATCTGCAACCAGTAATTCAAGTGGTGTAGGCTCTACAGTATTGGAAAATGCCGCCAACCTATTGTAGGATCTTCGCCAGGCCTATCTTCGGGATCTTAACAAAACCCGAGTCATTGCTGAACTTGGTGATATGTCTGCAATGTGTGTTGGCGAACCAATTTATGGTCGGTGGCAGCATAGCAAGATAGAGAGTAAACCTTGCAGGTTTAATAAAGAGCGTGAATCTAAGTCAATTAACTGCTGGTCCATGTTTATCTCCGCCGTACAATGCATATACGTAGGTACACCCAAAATACGCGTAAAGTGTGCCTTCCCCAAGATTCAAGAGTTTTGGTTTGGCTTGCAACAGTTCATTGAGGTATATACGAAAGCACAAAGCAAGCTTGCAAAATGGTTTGTATTTAACTTACGTAAAAGGCTAGCTCGCAAATTGTCTAAAGTAGACTTGCACAGTCATAACGTACAGATCGTTTCTTGTAACAAGCTTGCTAATTTTCACTTGTAAGCTTACTACAGTTACTTACGATGTAGGTTTACATTAAATTTAAAACAAGTTAATTATTAATTTCGTGAGGGAAAAATTAAGTAACTGTCGTTAATTTGAGAATATTCTGTACAACCGAACCTTAGAAGTTATTACATCAACAGCCGACTTGTATATTGTTAAAGTTAGCAAACTGAAAAACAGGGGTCAGGCTTTAATGCCTGTAAGTAATAGGTAATGATTTTGTGTACATACAAACTGCGTTATTGGCTTATGTTCTGTTAGGTAGGAATGCGCCAATAGTAATACAAGTTTTATAATAACCTGGTCATAATTAACGCTTAACAGAATTTAAAGTTATGCGAAATTACGACAAATACTGTCTATTTTTATACAAAAATGTTGCCTATAGGTGGATACATAATATTCGTCTATATGTAGGTACATACAAAAAATACATGATAATTGATTTTTATGATCAAGGGAGTGGGTTGGTGGTGAACTGAAAGAATACTTGAAAGCGTAAAGCAAATCTTCAGCAAGTTCCAAAAATATTGATTTGGCTTACAACGAAAGCATAAGGCAACCTTGCAAAATGATTTGTATTTAACGTACGTGTAAGGTACGTGATCTCCGACATTCGCCAATCGGACTATTTTTAATCGTGTATGTCCATCCAGATTGCTTCGTTTTCTACCCATTGCTTTCCCAGGTGCGTAACCTCTTCGTTTTCGGTTTGAGTAATTGCCAATTAGTTTATTTACAAGCAAGGATCTATACTTTAGTGCACTCATCGGTGTTATGTTTTCTTTGTAGTTTATATAAAATGTAGCTGTTGACAATACACCCTTCAACAAAATAGAAAAATGTTTTTATCCACCACCTCCATTATTTTTGGTTTATTGTACCTATAAAAAGACATAAGCTGTCCAAATGCATCGACACTTGAGGACATGCTATAGGTACTTTCCTGGTCGTAGAATCTAGTCTCTGAATAGTTACAAGAGAATTGGGATTATGAATGGTGAATACAACAGCCACTGATTTTGTTCTCCTGTCTTTCCATTTGGTGATTTCGATGTCACCTGTTTGTGCAAAATCAGTGTCTGATTTCTTCAATTCCTTATCACTTTCTCCTAATTGCAGTTTATCATATGTAGCACAGCAATAGCCCAATACTTTGAACTCTCTTGCGATAAGTTACAAAGGCATATACTGTTTCATAGTTGAGCGACCTTTGAAACCTATCATCGATTCATCTATTGAGATGTTCTGCGACGGAGAATGCAATTTTTTAAAACCTGTGACCAAATGATCTATCATTGGACGCAACGTTGATTCTCTAGCATACAAATTGCTTTCGTGCAATACTTGCAATAGAAAACTATCAGTTACCACATCGCTGTGACTTACTTCCCCGGCAAATTGTTCTGTATTGTCTGCCCCAAAATTACGATCTTCAATATCAGATAATATTCCTGTTATAACTTTCCTGCACTTATTTCCTTTTTTTTATGCGGAAACTCGATCATTATTTGATCGTCTGTAATTACGCGAGAGGTTTTTTTTTTGTCCGGATAAAATTGATTTTTTTACGAGAATTTTTATCTGGTGGTTTGTGAAGTCAATTTACCAAAAAGCAACCAAATTAGAGTTTAAAAATGAAATTTTATTTTGGAGAAAAAAACCTGGAGTGTAATTCGATGAGATAATTTAAAGAATAATTAAAAATAATAGCTAGGTAATTATGAATTAAATTATCAGATAATATTTCAATTATAACTTTCCTGCACTTGTTCCTTTTTTACGGGGAAATGCTGGATCATTTTCTGAACTTTCAACATTGCCATCTGTTGACATGATATAGTCAGGGTCGATGCCAGAGTCATCACAACCGTCAAAATTCAATTTTGGGATAATTTGGTCTTCTCCCTTGGTTGTGATATAATGGTAGTTGATTTATGCATTAGAGAAAGTGAATTCCGATTGGATAAGTTTCAGGCAAAGCATCATCAGTACACGAATTTCCTTGGTATTCTGAATCAATAGCCATCTCCTCAGCTACCTGCCTCTAATTCTTCCACTATTTTTTCAAGTTCAGCTTGTGTTAAAATTCGCTTTGGCTCGTTGTAACTTTGCCACATTATAACCTGAAAGAAAATTGTGCATAAAAAAATAGTCGTTGATTAGATAATTTTTTTCGAGAAAATGAGAAATCGGAATCAGATAAATATCGATTTTAAGCCAAGCCGCAGAAATTAAATTAACTACCTGAATTTCTAAACATGCAATGCAATCAGTAAATAAAACGCCCAATAGCGCCGAAAAAATTAATTTACAACAAAAGTTGAACATAACCTAAAGTTACAAAAATTAACTCATTGGGCTATCTCTATGTATATTAAAAAAAAAACAATGTGAAGATGATGATAAAATAAAAGTTATTTTATCATCATTTTCACTTTGTTTTTTTTTTAATACACATCTTAGAACTTTAGGATTAAAGAACTTGCCAATAGAACCTATGATTTTCACTAACACAAAAAATATTTTGATAAATTTCCTCTATGTAATGAAAAACGTGTAATTCAGTTAGAACTGGTAACAACTGGGATACTATCATCCCACCAAAACACGTTCGAACATTTATTAGGTTAATGTATCGAACATTAGATGGCGATACTAGTAGTAGGTAAATCTGTTATAAGTAAGTGGGGCATGCATCCCTGATAACCTTGAGTGGATAATTCCAGACATGGTAGGAAATATTTATCCCAGAGACACTTAAAAGGATAAAAGGGATACCAAGTAATCTTAAAGTCAATTATGAAGTAGCTATCGCTATCTGAGATTATTCTGCGTACCTACCTGAACATTTAAAACATAAGTTTTAAAAATCAATAGCCGACTTGTAGGTTGTTAATTAACAAACTGAACAACAGGGGTCCAAGTTGTGACCTCTCAGGTGCACCAGATTTAATATTTGTAGGTAATAATGATTTTGTGCACATACAAACGGCGTTTATTGGTTTATGCTCGGCTAAGTGAGAAGGTACCAACAGTAATTTGTTTTTAACCAGATCATAGTTAACACTTAACGGGATCCAAAGTTTTGCTAAATTTCGATAAATACTGTCTATTTCCATTTGACATTTCTAGGGAGATTTGTTATCTTGTACGCCACCAATTACTGTAGAGCTTGACCTAGCTCAATACATGTAAGATAAGGTTCAATGGCAAATCTACTATATTCACTTCCTGAAAATTTGAATTAAAAAAGTAAAGAATTTCTTAAAATTGGTAAGATGTAAAAAATTTTTATTAATACATACAATTAAAATGAAAACTTGACATTTTATACATTGATTATATTGTCACTGTTCACTCAATCTTGTCTAATTAATAATTTATCTTTATGCAAAAATTGTACGATTCCAACTCAAGTGTTGTATGATACTATATAAATACTAGGGACGGGAAATAAGGAATCTTACGCCTACAAAAAAATATTGACACTTTTGGATTAAATTTTAAATTATCTTATTGACAATATTGAATATTGCGCCTATTATATAGTCCACCAAACTTACAGTTCTCTCAAGATTTCTGTACATTTCTTAAACTTGTTTTCTAGTTTTTGTGGTTCATACTTTGGCTAAAAACAATTATTTGTGTTTACTCTATTATTTTAGTAATTTAAATTTTTTTAAATTACAATGGCAGAAGATATGGAATTACAGTAATAACACAATTAAACCATATACAGTTTAATAAATATACTTTTTAGCCCACATGAAGATATGCGACCTACCGAAAAAACAAATGAAATTGAAACAATTGAAGAAAAATCATCTGATGTTGATAATGAATTAATGCTTCACTTAAAAATTAATGATAATGAAAAAAATGGAGTGAAATTATTAGAAGCTCAATTAAATTGTTATTGGTAAATGCAATTATAATATTAGGTTAACATAACCCTAAATTACGGTATGTTTGCAGTGGTAAAGAGCGTAATTTGAATATTATAGAATTGCTTTGTGCAAACTGTAATCGTTGGTTTCATGAGTCTTGTATTAGTTATCAGTTAGGAAAACTAGTTCCATTCTTATCAAATTATATATTCTTATGTAAAAACTGTTCACCAACAGGACTTGAAAGTTTTAAGAAAAGTCAAGCACGTAAGAGATTTGTTTAAAATTTAGTATAATACGTATATTTATTTTGTAGAAATAACACAAATGTGTATAACAGCAATTGCTAATTTGCAACAAGGCAGCCTTAAGGAAGGTTTGAATGTACTATGTTTAGCAAAGATAAAGAAATAATACCTTACATTGAATACCATTGGGAAGCTTTAACTGACAGCTAGAAGAGTAAAATCATGGCATTCTACAGTTCATAGAGCACTTGTAAAAGATATCCATATTTGGTTTGTGTTTGAAGAAAGTTTAGCTGATGGGCAAATGTATGGTTTATTATGCAATAATCTAACACAAATAAGGCCTAATTATGAAGCGATGATTAGAGGAGGTACACTTAGAGTTACTGACATGGGTATTCAACATGGTATGATATTCACATTTCAATTTTATCAACACTACATTACAAATTATAATAATATAAATATTTACAATTTACAAGTCAGCTGCTATAAAAACAAATGAACGCATTTGTTAATTGAATTTTGTTAAGATACAAAAAAAGATTACATATTTATCTTAAATAAATTTAGATAAAATGATGCGAGCAGGTAACATTAAATTGATAAAAAAGTTTTTGATAAGATACCAATCAAACTGTAAACTTTCATTTTTAATTGTGATTTCATGTTTTCAGTGCCAGTTGTGAGTGGCGTGAAAAGTAGAAATGCAAAGAGAAAATTTCCAAATGAATTTGGAGCATTGGGTAAAAAAGGAAGACAGGTTGATGTTGGAACCTTAAAATTACCTGCACATGGTTACCCTTTAGATCATCCTTTTAATAAAGATGGATATAGATATCTGTTGGCAGAACCAGATCCACATGCACCTTATCGTCAGGTAACACCCTTAAATGACATAACATAATTGAAATATTACAAATTTTTAATTAAAATTACTTGTTTAAGCGGTCTTATTCACCTACGGAAATATGTATGTATTTAAAGATAAGTTAGGTTTAGACAGGTTTTCTTTATAAAAGTTTTCTGAAGGAAACTTAATTTAATTCAAAAATTGTATGTATTCAGCCCTCACTTTTCTTATGAATAATGAAAACAATTAATTAAATCTGAGTAGCCTTGATTTTCATATCTGAAAATGAAATAGAAAATTTCCATAATAATTGATACATTCAGTTGCTGAAGATCTCGTGGAGGCTTATATAGATCACATTTTTATAACACTTAGTGTTACAATTTTAGAAATATACAATGGATTGTGAGTAGAAGATCTGAATGGTTTTTCAGCTTGAAGGGAAGTAAAGAAGAATTTCTTTATGATGCATTTCTTAGTGCAAATTAAGTCAATTAATGGCATTAAAAATACTAATAATGTAATTCATACCTCAACAGTGGTATTCTGATTGTCATAATTCCTGCTACGATTGAATTAATAATTGCTTAGGTGATGCCGATTGGGAAGCATCCCTTTGGGATAGTGATCTAGATTGCTGTGAAAACTACTTTATAGTATTTTATTTCCATTGTTTATGATCATGTACAGTGGCCGTCAATAAAATCGTGTATACCATTTTTTGCCTTTATTGAGCGGGTCTCAAAATTCCTTTTTACAAAAAAACAAATATCGTATTGTGGTGTATGCGATTTTATGGACGGCCACTGTACCTCAGAAAATAATTAACCTTAGCAAATTTCCAAAATGGTATACCTCATAACTAAATAAATTGATTAAGGGTAAAAAGTCTGCACATAAGAAATTTAAACAAATGAATGCTGAGCAGAACTATCATCAATTCATAAAATTACAAAGTTTATGTGAGCAATAAATTTTCTTAACATTTAAAAACTATATTAAACAAATTGAATGCTGTATCACATATGATACTAATCGTTTTCAGCGTCATATTCATAGTCAAAATAATGAAATCAACTCGGTTCCTACATTTCTGATTTATAATGATTATTTTTTGACGTTTTCTAAAACCAATGATAGGTTTTATTTCTAGTCTCATGTATATGTAACAATCAGTTCTGTCATTATTATACTGAGATTCAATCGCTACCGATTGTTGCCAGGATTTTTTCGTTGTATCTGTTGTATGTGTTGACAAACCTTATTTAGTATAGCTTTATTTCTGTGTTTAAATTAATAAATATGATCAGAATAATCAATTAGAAAATAATTATATAGGTCTCTTCTCTTCTTCTCGATAATCTGTTTAATTATTTTCATTGTTCTTATTCTCTTGTTGTATTAATACCGAACATTTTTTTGTGAAAACAAACATCCAATTAAATCCATCGATTTTTAGTGACATGTACAAAATTAACCAATCACAGCACCCTACACTGAAAACAGTCCTATGGGTAAGATGTTACAAATGTAAAACACAGACAAATCCAATTATGCCAAACATGTAATAGTAAATAATCACCTTATGACCACAAAACAACATTAAATTTTTACATTTTTGTAAGAAAAGATGTTGTGGAAGCATTCGAAATTTATAAACATAAACATAAAGTACCTTTAGTAAACAAGCAGGTTGATCTTACAGACTCACCTTTAACAGATATTTTAAATGTAGAATTATACTTTACATTATGTTTTCTGTTTTACCTTAATAATTTGTTACCAGAAGTTATTGTTTGTTATATTATGTACTTATATATTTTCTCTTGATTATGATACATGTTGTATTGAAATGTGTAGAGAAATAAAAAAGAAATTGTGAAGTTATATTGTATTTAAAACATTAGTGCTATTAAATATGAGTAGAAGGGGGTGAAGCCTTGGGAAAAATATTTCGCGCATGCGCCCGGTGTAGTTTTCAATTCTAGCCCCTGGAGGATAGTCAACCGTAGACACGTTTAATGTATCTTAATTGTCGGCTTCATTTTCAATCCCTTGATGACGTATTTATGATCTGCACTCCGTGATTAGGGTCCTTTTGGCAGTATTAAGAGCTTATTTTGGTAGTCCGGTCCCTAGTGGGTAGGCAGTCGCAGATACCCACACTTCTAGCTGGTTGATCGTGCGAACAGGTTTTTAACTACAAACCAATTTTAAGTCCTAAAATAATATAGAAATAAATTCAAGCTAAAGTACTTAACGGTTTTACCCAATCATTAATGTAAAGTATCTTATTTGATTTAACACAAAAAACAAAACCAATGTGCAAGCGTAGGATGTTGATCTGAAATCAATTTCTCCCAACGTTATTCGATTTAATACAAAAACAAAAACAATGTGTTAGTTTAGGGTGTTCTTTTGAAAACAGCTTCTGCCAACCTTATTCGATTTAATACAAAAATAATGTGCAAGTGTAGGATCTTGTTTTGAAAGCAGATTCTGCCACCCTTATTCGATTTAATACATAAACAAAAACAAGATGGAAGTCTAAGATGTTGATTTGAAATCAGCTTCGGCCAGCCTTATTGGGATTAAAATAAAAACAAGATGCAAGTCTAAGATGTTGAATTGAAAACAGCTTCTCCCAATTTTATTGTCCTATATAGTTGAATCTGTCTGTTGTGTACTTAAAAAACAAATTTTTACAATTAGCCAATGTTGACAACACTGTAATGCGATTCAGGCATTCTAAATTGACTCCTATGAAAGTTGGTTTTACAAAACACACACACAAGCACAATTACAGACACAGGCGCAAACACAGACATAGGCGCAAGCACGCAAACATGAAAACACGCGTTTTAGGTTGCTAAAACGTATATTGACAGCAATGCCGAAGACTGTCTCATAAGACGTGTATAGGAGTGTGCGTGTGTGTGTGTGTGTGCGCGCGATCGTGCGTGCGTGTGTTTTTGCGTATTTGCGAGTTTGCGTGCTTGCGTGTTTGCGCCTGTGTCAGTATTTGCGCCTGGGTCTGTGCTTGCATCTGTGCCTGTGTCTGTGTCTGTCTCTGTGGCTGTGTCTTTGCCTGTGCTTTATTTTGTGCTTTTGCTTGTGCTTGTGCTTTTGTTTGTGTTTTGTAAAACTGTCTTTCATAGGAGTGAATTTAGAATGCCTGAATCGCGTTACAGAGTGGTCAACTTTGGCTAATTGTAAAATTTCTGTTTTTTAAGTATAACATCCTGTATATTATGCAGTATTCAAATAGAGAATTAAGAGACAGATTTAATTATATAAGACAGTAAGGTTGCCAGAAGCTGTTTTCAATCAACATCCTAGCCTTGCATCTTGTTGTTGTTTTAATTCAAATAAGGTTGGCAGAAGATGTTTTCAAATCAACATCCTAGACTTGCATCTTGTTTTTGTATTAATTCGAATAAGGTTGGCAGAATCTGTTTTCAAATGAACACCCTAGACTTGCACATTGTTTTGTTTTGTTTTCGACTTTTATGTAATTTCAAGGTCTGTTTGCCTTTCAAGTAATTAGCTAATTATGGGGTTTTTCCAAGCACGCCAGAGGCCTTTGAATAGGATGTTATTGCGGTTACATAACTGGGGGGGAAATCCAGACAATAATTACTTTATGTGAATGATTCGGTAAAACCGTTAAGTACTTAGGTTGAATTTATTTCTATATTATTTTAGGACTTAAAATTGGTTTGTAATTAAAAAGCTGTTGGCACGATCAACCAGATAGAAGTATGCGTATCTGCGGCTGCCCACTCTCTAGGGGCCGGACTACCAAAAAAGCTCTTAATACTGCCAAAAGGGCTCTAATTGCGGAGTACGGATCATAAATACGTCATCATGGGATTGAAAATGGCGCCTGAAGAGAAGCCGACAATTAAGATACATTAAACGTATCTGCGGTTGACTTTCCTCCAGGGGCTAGAATTAAAGCTACACCGGGCGCATGCACGGAGGATTTGTGCCATGCTCTACACCTTCTACTAATATGGAATTCAACGAAGTAAGGTTAAAGAATGTCAATTTAATCGAAGTATCTTCGTTGGAAAAACAAAGCAAATTATATAGAAAAACTCATTATAAACATGGAATAGCAAATCACAATGTATTAACCAAGAAAAAGGTGATAACTACTTACGTTAATCTGTTTTTTAGGACTAAAAATTCGATAACTGAAAAGAAAATTGAGAACGCGTAAAGAAGAAGCTAAAAAATAATTTAGAATTAGAGACAACCTGCATGTTTATTTGAAGGTATTTTATTCCGAAATTTTATATAAATTACGTAATAGTGAATTTGGTATAAGTATTTGACAATAACGTTAGACAAACTGTCAGTTACATCAAACAAAATATACATCACACAAAAAAATTTAAAATTATAAAACTTATCCAGAAACAATACCATCAACATGGAACAAACATAAATCAGAACAATTTTAACACAAGATGTATGAACTTGTCAAATGTTCAATTTAATAACTATGTGTTAGAATTTCTTAACAAAAGTTTTGCCCTTTTCCTTCACTAACAAAATTAATGAAATTTTAGCAGTAGAATGCAAAACCAATCTTAGAAATGATCACAATAATTATGCCAATTTTCAAACTGCTAATTTACTTAGAGTTTTCGGTGGGAAAGGGCGAAGCTTAAAACAAACCTTATAATTATTTACTAAAATCAGTTAAGAATAAAATTAACAAAAATAATCTAATTTCTGTTAAAGCAGATAAAGGTAACATTAGTAATTTATTATTTCAACAGGTATTTATATGCAGAAAGATAATGATGTTATTAGTAATGAAAATTTGAAAATTTTAAATAAGAGATCGTACAGAAAAATTTCAAATAGATGTGAGACAAAGTGTACAAAACTGCAAAATCTGGTTTACAGATTTAGAAGAACAACTAATTTTATACAAGAACCCACAAGCACCACAACTATAGTCTCATATAAATATCCACATACTAAATATACCCATTAGACCAGTAGTTTCTTACATATATAACATTATAACTGGGCCAACTTATAACATTAAAACAAAAGCGATGAGGTAATAACCAAAACGCAAATGTAATAAACAATTTGCAATTGATCAAATAATTTTAATTAATAAAAAATATACCAAATAACAATCGCTACTGCCGTTGGCTCTGTCGGTAGATTAAGATAGGGAGAGTTGTAATATACTGAGTTGTTATCCTACCTGAAATGCTGCTTGCTTCCCATCTGCTTAGTTATTTTCACTGCACTTAATTAATAAAAAAAATGCAATATAAAAAATTATGAAAATATAATGAAATGAAATCTCGAGCGCCATGTTGTCTTTTATTATAGGAACAACAAAACCTAGTTAATGAATAATAATAAACAATTTACCAAAATGAAAATAAAATAACATGATATACTTAAGTTTATTCAATATCTAATTGAAAAGGTTAAAAAATCAGAAGTCTTATTACTATTCTAAAAGTATATAAAAAATCATTACCTTTGAACGGTTCGGTAGATAAACTGTATTACTGCTGGTAACTATGAAGCAGAATGGTGAACTTGGTGAGGTCAATGTCTTGCTAATTTATCCTTAATATATTGTGTCCATAAATTTATTGAATTTCTTTGAAGTTTAAGTATGTAGAACTTGCGTTGTAAAATGTAATTCAAGTAAAAATTTCCATTTAAATTAGAAAAATAATAGATTAGTAAATTAGTGACTTATAAGTGCCATTAAAAATAATTATTATAAAAATGCCATATAAAAGTATGCATTATAAAAGTGCAAAAGTGTGCAAAAATTAGGTAAAAACCATGCTTTTTGCTGTAACATTCAGCAGCAAGTGAAAAATATAGCGGCTTTCAGAATAGCTCCTCTAAATGTTTTCCCCCAAGAAGTTGTCACGCGTTGCGCGGATACAATGATCAGAATCCAATTTTTTTAAGAAAGGGAACTATATCTATTTATGAAATATTACACCCAAAAAGATGTGTTCTAGGAAATGCAAATTAAATTGCCTTTCTCAATTCTACATTTTAATAATTAAAAACTTTTCTAATATTACGCCAAATAAACGAACGATCCCAAACCAATGTATTTTTTAATACAACCACAAAAAAAGGTTGTTACACATCCAAGCACCTAATCATATTTTAGCAATCAACTTTCACGTTACACCAAAGATGCGAGAAACCATGGCTAAAATTCTGCGATGCCTTAATTCATTTATTAGGTGTGATGAACTATGTACTCAGGAACATGGACAATATTTAGAACACTTGCTACCCTGATTTTTATGTAATTACGCTCCAGTTCTCATGTATTATTATTGTTAATAAATTAGTTGGTTTTCTGTTCAATTAAAATTATATTTATTCATAAAATCATTATAATACTAACGAAGCGACGCAGAAAAAACGTTTCAAATAAAATCTTTCTTTTGAGCCGTACCTTAATTTTTTTAAATACAAACGATTGAATTATAACAATTTTCTCAGATTTTAACGTGCGATCTGATTTCATATTTGTCTTGTCACCTTTATGTGCTTTATATATATATATATATATATATATATATATATATATATATATATATATATATCTGTTGTTGATCTGCGTAGCTCTTCTGGTATCCAAAAGACCGTTTGTTGCAAAACGACGTTTCGGCAAAGTCTCATTTGCCATCCTCAGGTTGGTAACTGTCTGCTCCTGCTTCAAGTTACTCGAACTGAACTAACTTCCTGTTGTGTGTGCTGCTGCTTATGTACCCTATTGATTTCACTCACTACCTTCACTGATTTCACTGTTTGCTTGCCTGTTTTCACTTCTTCTTTTGTTGATTCGGTTTTAGGTGTTGTGGATTTTAGTTGTCTAGGGATTAATGATGTTTTCCATATTGATGGTAGTCTCAGAGCATTGTCTCTTGTGTTGAGATTATGCGGGTGTTTCTCAATCTCTATGGCTTCCCTGATAATTCTAGCTGTAAAGTGCTCGATGCTTTTTGTGTCCTAAAATTTAATTTTATGTCCTGTTGTGGTTACATGTTGGGTCAAGGATGATCTCGCTTGAACTTTATTAACCGCGTTTTTGTGTTCTTCAATCCTTGCGCTGATTTCTCTGTTGGTCTGTCCCAATAGACGATAGCCTGCACATGACATCTCATACATACACTGCTTGACTCTCCAACGAGATCTTAGGATTTCTTAAGATCGAATGAATTTTTCGATACGTCGTGAAAGTTGTATCGATTTTATGTTTTTTAAGAATACGACTAATCTTGTCCGTTGTCCCTTTGATGTATGGTAGGTATGCCGTGGCAGTTTCAGGATCACGTGGTTCCTTGTCTTCTCTACTTGAAGGCCTCAAAGTCCTTTGTATGTCGTGGTGGTGGAATTCTTTTCTAATCAAAGCCTCTCTTATTTTTGTCATCTCTTCTTTGATGTCGGCGTCTGCTAATTTCTTTGATCGATTGATCAGCGTCTTGATGACAGATTTAAGTTGACTTGTAAGTTTCCTGTAGACCGTGTGGTCTAGGTGCCCGTCTTCATTCTTCTTAACTAGCACTACACACGTAACTTCAGGATCTAATCATTTTAACACAAATTTTCATATAAATGTAGGTTCAATAGTGCTTCGATTCCAAGATACGGGCTGTTAAAGTTACAAAAATAGTTGATTTTTGAAATATCTCCAAAACGATAAAATGTATTTTTCTTATTCTGGTATAATTCGGATATACATTGGTTTTAGCTTATTATTACGTTTTTAATATGTACAGTGGCGAGAACGCCAGGGGCAGTGCAATCTTTTAGTCCCCAAATTCTACGCCAATGGGGTTTATTCGAAAATATGAAAATTTGATGTTTTTTTATCTGAAAAACACCAAAGTTTCGTATTTTAATAAAAAAATTCAATTTACTACATTGGCGTAGACATTAAGGTTAAAATGTTGTACTACCTCTTGCGTTCTACGCCACTGTACATAATAAAAACTTATTAATAAGCTAAAACCAATGCACTTTATATCCCGGTTTATTATACCAAGAATAAGAAAAGTACCTTTATTTATTTTGGGGATATATCAAAAATCAACTTTTTTTTTCTAACTTTGATACTCTGTATCTCGTAAACGAAGCACTATTGGATTTACGTTTATGTGAAAGTTGTGTATTAAAATGGTTAGATCTATCATTTCCTGACATACGTGGGGTTCATCACAAACCACCCTGTCTGTATATATATATATATATATATATATATATATATATATATATATATATATATATATATATATATATATACGGTGACTGTAACGTATGCAGTTAACTGAAAGTGCTATAGAGGACCCTAAACTGAACAATTTTTCTTGGTAAACTAACAGGCGAAACCCAGTAATAACTAAACTACAGCATTTTAAAAATGATTTCCCACTTTTGGAAAACCACTGGTACTAGTTCACAATTTAAAAAAAAAGAATCAGAGTGCTTGATTGGAATCAGCGATTGTTTCTTGTGTTACAATCTGACAATGTCATATTGATTGTTGCTTTGTTGACATCTATCAAGTGAGTGAATTGTCGTCCTATTGTAAGTAAATAAATGTTGAATTTCACAACATTAAAATGGAAAGATATCATTATACCAATGAACAGTACTGTGACATGTTAATCACTTATGGCATGGCTAATGAAAATGTTGCCGCAACAAGAGAACTGTATTTCCAAAAGTTTCTCAGGCGAACAATTCCTGATGCTGCAACCTTTCGCAGACTACGTTAACGAATTAACATTTCTGTGGAAGATCTACGTTTACATTTTCCACTGTTATCTCAAAACTGGATTCGCCGTCCTCAAACCAGTGTCGAAGTGCGCGGTAAACATTTCGAATTTCTATTGTAGAAACGATATTATCAGCGGTTCTCAAAAACGTTTTCTTTTACTGTTACTATTTTGTCTTTGAGTTTTTCCTAAAAGTTTATTATCAAAAGTTGCTGCTTGAAGCCTCATTTGTCATTTGTCATAGTGTCATTTCAGTTAACTGCATAAGTTACCAGTAACCCTCTATATATATATATATATATATATATATATATATATATATATATATATATATATATATATATATAACGGTGTTTTAAAAAGGACGCAACCGTATGTTTGATTCGTCAATTTATTGAATTAAAAAATATTATAACATTAAGTAATTAAATAATAATTAGACAATAGTCAAATTACCTTTAACATTTTACAATAAATGTTCAAAATGACTTCCACCGTTTGCACTGCAGGTTCAGACACGCTTCATAACATTTGCAGCCACTTTTCGTAGTGTTTGCTCAGTAATGTTCGAAATCTCACTTTCAATGTTTGCCTTCGATTCGTCAAATGTATGAGGATTGTTTTTATAAACCTTACTTTTTAAATTACCCCAAAGGAAAAAGTCAGCAGGAGTAAGATCTGGGGATCTTGGGGGCCACAATCCTTTTGATACCACACGATGGCCAAAAAATTCCCGTAAGATATCCAGAGTATGGCACGTTGCGTTATCCTGCTGCAACCAGCAACCTCGATCGTGTAAGTCTAACAAGGCTATAAATTGTTCAGTTAAGTTGCGATAAACCACATCTACAGATTTACAGATGTGTAAAAAAAAAGGCCCTACAACAGACGCCGGGAGATCGCACACCAAACACCAATTTTACGTGCGTGTAATGGTCGTTCTTGAAAAGAGTGAGGATTTTGAGCGCTCCATATTCCATGGCTGCTAATGTAACCATCCAAGTGAAACCATGTTTCGTCACTAAAATAAACACGATCTAACATTTCATTACTGTTATCATTAACAAGAGAACGAATCCAACGACAATACTGTATACGTTTTAGGTGGCCAACTTCTTTCAGTTCATGAACGACACCGATGTGGTAAGGATGCAGGTTTAATTTTTTAGTAGCCTGAAAAGCGGTAGATAGTGAAAGTTCAGCCTCTGAAGATAACTTTCTAAGTGATTTTGTCGGTTAGTTAGTCACATCGCCTATAACTTCGTCTGTTAATACTGACGGTCGACCTGTGCGTTTCCGATTCTGTACACTGCCAGTCTCACGAAATTTATTAATCAGATGCGATATTGTGGACTTATTAGGTACTGAAGAATTGGAAAATTTTTACTGGAACTCATATTTAACTCATTCGTAAGATTCATGTGCGCAATAACTCTCAATAATAAACACACGTTCATCAGTAGAAAAAGACACTACAGAGACAAATGAATACTGGAATAGCACTGGTGCATTTCAATAACACATGACGAGTTAACAATGAGTGTAGTGTTGCCAACTGACAAGTAGAGAGAAATAAAATTTACCTCTGCGTGCCTTCAAGCCTCTTAAAGTCAGGGTTGCGTCCTTTTTGAAACACCCGTTATATATACATATATATATATATATATATATATATATATATATATATATATATATATATATGTGTGTGTGTGTGTGTGTGTATATATGTAAATTAAAATTTAAAAATACATGCAGAAAAAGAATTCCTCGAGTGGAATTTGAACCCACGATGTGTTCTTTGCTAGAGGACTTCGTTACTAGCTTCGCTGTCGAGGGAGCAAATCCGACTCGATTTAAACTTAATTTGTATGGACTTTATTAGTAATGGTGGACCCTAATTTTTATTTATTAAACTGATCACAGTCAACTTTTTGTACTTATATCACGTGAGCCCGCAATTCGCAAGGTTTCATACATGGCATAGTACATGACTGATTTTAAATTTTTTTGCGAAATCAATAGCGATAGAAAAGCTATGGAAAGAAATATTTTATTTGAACAAAGTTCAGTGATGGTAATACAAATTGTATGTAAATCAAAATTTAACAATACATATGGGATAAGAATTCCTCGAGTGGGATTTGAATCCATGATCTGTTCTTTGCTAGAGAACTTTGTTACCAGCTACTCTATCGATTTAAATTTAATTTGTATGTACTTTTTATTAGTAATGGTGTACATTAATTTTTATTTATTAAATTCATAGCGTAACTGGTATCAAAGTTTGCTTTCACAAAAAAATTTCAAATCTGTCGAGTACTATGTCATGTATGAAACCTTGCGAATTGCGGGCTCACATGACATAAGTACAAAAGGTTGACTGTGATCAATTTAGTCAATAAAAATTAGCGTACACCATTACTAATAAAATGTACATCCAAATTAAATTTAAACCAAGTGAGATTTGCTCCCTCGATAGCATAACTGGTAACAAAGTTGTCTAACAAAGAACAGAGCTTGGGTTCAAACTATTTTTTAAGAAAAAAAATCACAGTAAATGAATTCGACTTAAGTATTAAATGAGTTCTCAGGACTAAGCCTTATGATGGAAGCAGAGTCCCTTTCGGAAATGTCACGTTATAAAAATAAAAACTGTGGAAATAGGCCGATCAACTCAATAAATTTGAGAGCAGAGTTACAAAACTCGTATAATACAAGATGATATAGTTACTTAGTGCCACAGAAAAGTTCAGGAGTGTGAAAGGGGCTATGACCGGAGAAGTAGTAATACCTTGTAGAGTGTGGAATTTAGGTAATTAGTATTGAGTGTATTGTACATGGTAAGCTTCCTTCAATAATGAACAAAAAGTTACATTTTGGTTACCTTACATGTCCAAAATAGCGCAGCTTAGGGCATGTATTTATTGGAGCTTTTAGTTGCAAAATGAGCCTAAGGATTGCTTGTTTTATTTTTAGATTTGATTGAATGAAATCACATTCTATAAGTAACAGTAACTGAAACATTATTAAAAAATTGTCTACACGCTCTACACAGACCACTAAAAAACTATAAGCAATGACTGACCCCATACAATTGTATTCACTTATTGTGTTACATTTTAACGTAATTCTAAGAGCAGATACGTTTTTGGTTATTATTATATACTTCTAAAGAAAGAAATCTTAATCGATTATGGTAGATAATCAATTTGGTGTACAAATAAAAAATAATATATTTTTTTAATGTCTTTATTTCCCCATAGACCAGCCTTAAAAAGGTAAATTATAGTTTTCGTAGACCATTTAAAGGCGTTTATTTAAATTCACACTCTTGATCGTGGCTTTAAAAAACTATAAATTAACACTCATATCATATAAGCTGCTAAATGTATAATTTTCTTCCAGGAATTTGATGAAAGCAATGATTGGGCAGGAAAACCAATTCCTGGGTGGCTGTATCGTATTTTAGTACCAAGTACAGTTTTATTAGCTCTACATGATCGTGCTCCACAGTTAAAGATATCAGAAGATCGATTAGCGGTTACAGGAGAAAAAGGCTATTGTATGGTCCGTGCAACCCATTGTTAGCTTAATATTTTTTGTATTCTCTGTTGTTGAAGTATTAAAATTTTAGGGGTGAATCGTGGTAGTTGGTATTGGGAAGCAACGGTAGAAGAAATGCCTGAAGGTTCTGCTGTCAGATTGGGATGGGGACAAGATTATGCAAATTTGCAAGCACCTTTAGGATATGATAAATTTGGTTATTCATGGAGATCAAAAAAGGGTACAAAATTTCATGAATCGGCTGGTAAACGTTTCTCATCAGGATATGGTGAGGGTGATATATTGGGTTGTTTAATAATACTTCCTGAGAGATCATCCACAAAACTTGTTCCAAATACATATAAAGATAGAGTAAGTATATAAAGATTGAGTACCCTTGACAGAATAATTTTTTTAGCCACTGGTTAAATTCAAAAGTCATTTATATTATGAAGATAAGGATAATGTGGCGGATTGTTTAAAAAATTTGAAAGCTTTGGAAGGAAGTAATGTTATTTTTTTTAAGAATGGGGAATACCAAGGAGCTGCTTTTACAGACATATATGCAGGTTGCTATTATCCTGCAGTTTCTATACACAAAAGTGCAACAGTTTCAGTAAACTTTGGTCCAAATTTTAAATATTTACCAATCAGTCCAGATATTCAATGTAGAGGGGTAACAATTAATTACAGTTTTAACTAATGATATTTTAACTATTAAAGAATTTTCAGATGAATCAAAGAGCTGAAGAGGCTATTTGTGAGCATACATTTGCTGATATGATTTACTTAACTGAAAATGAGGGTAAATTAAGATTAGATAGTTTTGTTATGTGACAGTAATGGTCATTTTTTGTTTACATTATACCTAATCATTTTTTCACTACATTTTTCGAATATCATGTAATATTTATCTGAAATGTAAATAATTGAACTATATTGTGGTGTAACGTCATTTTATGTATATGCATGTTGTAATTTTTATTAGTACCATTCTATTATAAAATTGTATTACTTGAAAAATGTATCATTTCAGGTGTGTTAAACGATTTCTATTTGAAACAGTTTCTTAGCATATAGTCACTAGAAAACCTGCACACACTAGAAGTATTTGTGGATAACTATTTGTTTTGCATACAATATTATTTTCATAAAGATAAATTTAAGTTTTTAATACAACTTGCAGATCACATTGGCTAAGATATATAAAGATATACAAGGTGTCCCGGAAAGGTCTTTACAACGCTCTTTCACATAGAGTACACCTCAAAATAAGTCGTAAACTGGGGAACAAGGTCCGTAGGGACCTTTAAAGGAAGATGCCGATGTGACATGGATTTTCAGTATGCAAGTGGGCTCAATATATGTCTGCATCATTTTGAGTGTGTAGGTTATGATTTTTGAAGTGTCTAAATTTATATAGACGTATAAAAGCTATAATATAATGATTGGAACAGAAAAAAAAAATTTTTTTAAATTTATATAAAGTATTATTCTGGTATATTTGGCCACATAGGCAATAAAACGAATGATAAAAAGTACATAGACAATATTGGTATTCTATGTAGATGGTGATGGCACAGCTGCCGCTTGGCAGGTAGCGCAACGAGCCAATTGATGCGAGTGCTCAGTACAAACCGGTAATTGGCAGGTATAACATTTGGATCGGGTTTTGCGTTGGCGATGATATTGCTGACGACATAAATGACAAGACCAACGATTAGTCCGAGGTGCAAATTCAGGCTTAGCTCCTTGCTGTGGTCTTTGTAATACCTGAAATGGTAAAAAAACACAAGGACTAGATATTGTTTATTTTTAGTGTGTTTTATTTCAACTTACCACAACATCAAATGCTTCCATAGCATTTCGTATTTTGGGATAGCACGTTATGCATGGATTGGTAGCTCGTTCCTCAATGTTTGGCACTGCTAATTGTTTTGTCAACAGTTGCAAAAACGAACGCCGTTTATCTGACTTTCGGAGTGGATTCATTTCATTGTATATTATGAAGGAAGCCAGTGCAGCAATATCAACCATGTTGTAGAAAATTGCAAGTGGCTAACGATTTGTTGAACATTTGCATGTATAAGTGCCAAGCATTTGATCCATTGTATCCACCCCCAATTTATGGGAATTGTAGTCCAGAATAGACATTGGTTTTTGCTTATTTAGAGTATCTACCTCAGAAGTGTAATGCATAGTAGAGAGCTATAGTACCGATT
The DNA here is from genome assembly GCA_036346205.1 of Vesta saturnalis. Classification (NCBI taxonomy): domain Eukaryota; kingdom Metazoa; phylum Arthropoda; class Insecta; order Coleoptera; family Lampyridae; genus Vesta; species Vesta saturnalis. The sequence continues at coordinate 21,500 of JARFJB010001047.1, forward strand.
TATTCTTCTTCGGCACATATGAACACGATGAAACATTGCCATTGTGGAAACCAAACAATGAGCTCAACAAAGGACGCGCAGGACTTTTCAAAAATTCAGGTGGAACGAAAGTTTTGTTTGCTCGCAACGTTCCAACAAACGCAGTTTTTTGAGTCATCAATAATGTTGCCACTTCTAACGTTGAAAAGAAATTGTCGGCATAAACGGTGCGACCGACACCGAGATAGTTTCCAACCAAATCAAGCACGATTTTCTGACCTTGATTGATCTCGCGTTCGCGACCTGGCACCTTCCCACCATAAATCACACCTTTGAGGGGGTAGAAAGATTTGGAGTCACACAATCACCATACATTTATTCCATATTTGGCAAGTTTAGAAGGAATATATTGTGTAAAACGTGTGCGGCCTCGATAAGGAAATAATTGTTCATCCACAGTTAGTGAACTGTGCAGAGTGTAAGCTGCTCTCAAATTTGCATGTAACATTAGCCAAATATCATCAATGGCGTCAGTTTTGCTGGTGAGTAATCTCTGCGGCTGTGAATTCGCATTATCAAAGCGAATCAATTTTGTAATCGACACAAAACGATCATGCGATAAAGCAGCTTTGAATATTGGGGCATGAGTTGAGTCCCATAGTTCCTTCGCAGGTTCTGTGTTGGATTTTGTCAACCCAGCATACAAGATGATCGCCACAAATGCGTCAAACTCTTTCATAGTCAGAGCTTTCCATTGTTTCTGCTTCGTTGGATTTTCTTGGTTCCATGTAGCAGCTACCTGGTTGGCCTTGCGATTCGTTTCGCGTATGATGATGCGAGCGATATCTTCTGACATCAGGGAACGAAAAATTGGCAGTGGATCAAATCATCTTCGATGGCCCTGGTTTGTTTCGTTTGTGGTCGATGATGTTATGAGCCCGTATACGGCTACTTGGTGAGTCATCTTTGTACCATTTCGTCCCATTTTTGGACATAAAGTGAGCAGCATCAAGCTCTACTTGAGGAAGAGCAGAAATGGTAGCAGTAGCTTCTTCACGAATCACATCCACTTGATCATCGTCGTCTTCATCGAATTGGCCGTCATTGATTTCCACATTTGCTTCGTCTTCTACATCGGACACATCTCTATCATATTCTGGTCGATATGTAAGGTCAGTCTCATCATCACCATCGTCAAAAGGATCCTCATTGTCGCTCATTTCAACTCCCATATAAGCCTGACATTTTGCGTCGACCTCGCGTTTCTCCTTCGCATCAAACGTTGGTAGCGTGTTGTGTTATTGACAACCATATTTTACAAGATCCCAACCATTGTCTATCGTTGTTCTATAGTAAATACACAAACACGAATAATTATATACACAAAAACAAACCGAATTAGCTTATAAACCGAACTAAAATATTCAAAAAACAAAATTAGGTATACACTTGAAAAAATGAAACACTAAACTCGCAGAAGCACAAATGTAACGTTTCACTTGTCAAACGGTAGTTTCAGACTGGCTGGCGGGTGGCTCAAAAACACGTTTGATTATTATCTCCCACTATTTCCGCTCTTTTATATACAGGTCCGTAGGGACATTCTACCTGCGTTTACGTAGAAATGCGATTGAAAAAAAAACAAAACGCGAACGAGTGGTCGAACCGATCTGAAACCTACTTTAATCGATTCAGAATGTCGTTTTTATGGAATACATGTAGCGACTCCCTTGTAGCGCATCATAAGAAACAATTATGAACTCATAAAAGTAGTAAAAAGTCCCTGCGGACCATCTCACCGATCGGAGGGTTAAGAACGGTATACTTATTGAAGTCGCTAGAAGCAACCGTTTCCGAGAAACACGCTTCTGAAGCTGATGACGCATGACAATTGTCAAAGTCCTTGTTTTTATGGATAAAAAATAAGATAAAAGCAATTTTAACACAAAACTTAAACTGAAAACAAATGTAAATACAAAAATATGTCATAAAAACTGTTCAAAATGCCCGCCGTTTTCACGCATGCAAAGATTTACACAACGCAGAAAATTAAAATTAACCCTTAGCATAATTTATTCATTAGCTCGAAGATTATTAATAATAATAATAATTCTTTATTGATCCAGTTGATCTACACAGATATTGGACATGTCACTACGATCAACAGTAAACTTAAAATTTATGATTTAAAAACTCTTGAACAGAATAGAATGTCTAAAATGTCACAGCACTCGCCCCTCCATGCGCGTATGATTCAAACGCGTCGAAAATATTCGACAAATATGCTACTATTCAACTTATAAATGTAGTAGTCGCTTTATTTACTTCACGTTGTATTCGTACGTTGCCGCTTGAGTTTATTCCTTCTGTTTTATACAAAATCTGTCTTTTTTAAGACACTTTATTATTTCATCGTTATTTGTTCAAACTGCCAAGTAAACGTTTTGAACATGAGTTGACAGTCAGGCTTGTGAAATTGTATGAATTTATGAAGCAAGAAAAAGAAACAAAAGATTTTATTATCCCTGTCGATCGTGTGTATGAAAGATTTGCAGAAGCAACAGGCATATCCAGAAGAACAATTAAACGCATTACACAAGAAGGCAGATCGAAATCTGAAGGAAGTACATTTGGTTCACCTCGTAAAATGATAAACAAACCAGCACCTAGATCAATCATCGACAAGTTTGATGAAGAAGTTGTTAGAAGAATAATTTACAGTTTTGTGTATATCCAAAAGCAAAAACCAACAAAGCAAAATGTGTTCGCAGCTGTCCAAGAAGAAGGGATACATTTAAGAGGAAAATTAAGCAACTTTCAATCGATTGTGAAAAAGATGGGTTTCAGATGGCAGAAGACAACAGGAAGGTCTTGGTGGAAACTTCCGCAATGAAAGCGAAAAGAACCACATTTAAAAAAAAAATGAAAAACCACAGAGAAGAGCGTAGAAACATCATATATAGTGACGAATCATACTTGCACAGTTCACATAGATGGTATGACAAGGGAGTGAAAGCACCTGTTTCAAAAGGACAACGCCTAATAATGTTACATTATGGTGGTGCTAAAGGATTTGTACCAAATACATTGTTGATGTTTAAATTCGGATTAAAATCAGGAGATTATAATGACGATATGAATTCTAAGAATTATATTAAGTGGTTGACCGAAAAACTTATTCCCAATCTTGAGCCTAATTCTGTGTTAGTGGTTGATAACGCATCTTACCACAACATACGCCTGGAAAAAAGGTGAAATTCAGAAGTGGTTAAACGAACGTGGGATTGCATTTGAACAAAGTGAAACAAAACCCGAACTCTATGAGAAAATTAAACTTCATGGACCAGTTCATAAAAATGATTTAATCGATAAGTTGATGGCTAAACATGGTCATTCTGTGGTAAGGTTGCCACCCTACCATCCAGAGCTAAATCCAATTGAAAAGATATGGGCTCAAGTTAAAAATTATGTAGGGAGTAATAATATTACGTTAAAATTTGAAGATGTGTGGTAATTAGCAGAGAATAAATTGAAATCAATTGGTTGTGAAAAATGGGAAGGTGTGTGCAAACATACAGAACAGATTGAACAAGGATATTTAGAAAAAGGTTTTATTGATGAAGTTGAAGAGCTTAATTTTACTGGAAATAAAGGTGAAAGTGATGAAGAAACTGATTACAACAGTGATGGCGTAGACAGCGACAGTGAGCTAGATTCTTACTAATTAAACTTCTGTAGCTATTTATTCGTGTATGTTAATAAAATTACATTTTAAACTGTTTTATCAATTTGTGATTTATTTTACATATTGGTATTATAATTCGAAATACTTCTACAAAATTGTTTTCCAATCAAACAAGGGGGGTCTCATTAAGTTACACACCTCTGTGAAACGTAGTAGTTATTTCAATGTTTGTGTTCTGTTCTCCTAATAGAAGTATTTCAAGTTATAATATTATAATCACATTGAGAAGCTTCATTTTTATAGTACACATTTACACCTACTATTACTTAATCTAAGAATTATGGAACAAACTACTATTTCACATTTTCTAGTTGGCACAATAAACTAATAGTGCAAACTGAATAAATACTTGTTATATTTGTAATAGCACTTTCTGACACATTTTAATGTAATGACGCTAATTAATTGATTCTTGTTGTTGGTTCTTGAAAATTTAAACATTTAGACCTGCAACCAACGATGACTTTTAAGAATTTACCTATTCGACGATTGCTAAGATTAACGACCAAAAATATTATCAGAAGTTATTCTTATTTTCTGTCTATCTGTTGGGTGTAATTAAAAGTTTATAAAACGTTGAACTTCATTTTTGCAAATCCTTGATAAAAACAGCTGATGTTGAACAGGTTAGGTTATGTTTACTAACTAAAAAATTATTTTCATGCAAATATGAAATAGATAACCCAATACACACCTAAATTGAAATTGTTACAAATAATCATTTAATAAAAATGTATTCAGTTACGATATCAATCGTTAAAAAAATCGATAGTTACTAAATTTATTCATTTGCGGTATATTTTTAGGATGGCATTTTTGCTAATAATTTGTACGGTAAATTTCTTAAGTCTAAAGGTAGATTTGTACAATTCTAAATTATGTAGTTCATGTCAAATGTTCGTTCCAAACCCAGTACTGTAATTATGATGATTATTTTGATAGCTGTAATGCTCAGAGTTATTTTTTACAAATTTTACTAGTTCTAAAATATAAACACAAGACACAGTTAATATTTTTTCTTGTATAAAATAAACCTTGCAAGAGCTTCAGTAGACAACGAATTGCCCGCTTTTTCATGACAAAAAGTCTTTTACTACTAGTCGAGTTGTCCAAAAAAATAATAGCGTATCGTATGAGTGATTCGGCATTAGTATGATAAAACGTTTTTGCTATATAAGTGTTTGCTATATACACCAAACGTTTAAGTGAAAAACATTTTGATGCAATCTTGCCCACCAACAAAGATACATGTTAAATTATTATCTTTGAACTTATTTGTTCATAACAAAATCTTATAATAATTTAATATTAGTCAAGTTGCTTTGGTATGTGTGAATCCTTGCGATATTGCAGGCTCACATTCCATTAATATAAGTAATTTGATGGTAAGCTCATTATATTTAGAATTACATCAGTTCTACATGCATAAAGACAAAATTTACATCGATTGGGGCTTGAACCTTGATGGCGCAGTTGGTTAGCGCGGTACTCTAGCAAAGTACAGGTCGTAGGTTCAAATCCTACTCGAGGTAAACTTTTTATTTATGTATTTAATAAAATTAATAATAATTTTTAAAGCTACATGTCATTCCAATTTAGGCTATATTCTATTCTACAACCTAGTAATTTAACTGAGGCGACGTGATGAATAGATATATGATTGAATTTTGACAAATGGCTACAGTGAAACTTGCTTTCTTTACTGTAAAACTGTATAAAACATGTTTTTTTTGCAGATTTACTATTAAATGATTTACATTCATGTAGGTGTTTAAAGATAAAGATGAGTTCTCTAGATTATACCTCATATCTGCGATATTATCCAACGTAATTAAAATTGTTGAGTCATCAGTAAATAAGCAGTGTTTAGCTAGGGTGTAATCAGAGATATCATTAATGTATAGAATAAATAACAGAGGGCCTAATATACTATCTTTTGGTACCCCCATTTCAACATTCAGGCAGGTAGAATTACTACCGCGTAGTGAACAAATTGTTTTCTATTGCGTAAATATGATTTAATAAAATTTGCCTCTTATTCCTAACCGTTCAATCTTATTAAGCAATACATTATCTACTAGATCTAATGCTTTTTTTAAATCAACACAAATTGCTGCAACTTTTTTGCCATCATCAAGGCCTTTATACACTTCATTTAAGATGGTTGACAAACCTGATATTATAGAATATCCTTTAAGGAAACCGTGTTGACTCATATTAAATTATAACTGTCCAAGAAATTTAGTATGTGCGATGCCGTCAGTCTCCATAATTTTGGAAAAAACCGACAAGAATGAAATAGGTGTATAATTACCAATATCTTTTATGTCTCCTTGTTTTGATATGCATATTACTTTAGACAATTTTAAACAACTAGGGAAAACACCTTTTTTGAAACAGTTATTCATTATTGAAGTTTATAGTTTATGGTTTGGCAAGCACATTTGCACATTATTTTATAATTTTTGGAGGAAAATTATCACTGCCACAGGATCTAGAATTGTTTACGGCGCATATTTTATTTATTAATTCACTTGCTTTGACGTCACGCAAATAAATAGAGCTTGCTGCATCCGGAATACGCTGTCACAGTTGGTTTTCATTTTTTACTGGAGTCATGTAAACCATAGACAATATGTCCCAAAAAAAAATCCAATGGATTGAAGTCGGGAGAACGTGGTGGCCAATGCACAGGAGGATCATTGCCTCTACCTATCCATTTGTTTCGGTACTGTTCATTTAAGTAATTTCGAACAGGTAATGAAAAATGTGGTGGAGCCCCATCGTGCATGAACCACATATCTCTCCGAACTTGTAGAGGTGAATCCTCCAGTAAACCTGGCAGCGTATTTTGAAGATGTTGCAAGTAAATTCCACCGGTTTATCTTTGCGGTAAAGTGATAGGACCAACAATAATATTTCCTATTAATCCTGCCCACACATTAATATTAAATTCATGCTGAAAATGTCTTAACTTTGATTGCATGCGGATTCTCATCACCATAAACATGTTCATTATGAAAATTAGTTAACCCTCTTCCTGTGAAACACGCTTTGTCGGTGGACAAAATGTTTTTTGGAAAGTTAAAATCTAATTCTCTTTGCACATTGATAAATCAACAAAAAACTAATCGCACTTCAGGATCATCGGGTAAGATGTTGTGAACTGGCTGCTTATGGTATGTATGTAGCAGCTGTTCTCTAAGTGTTCTATTAATGGTAGTTTTAGACTTTCTTATTTCTCTACTTAATCGTATTGTACTTTGTTCAGGATCTTCGCCAATACGTTCTACAATGTTTTCTTCAATTTCAGGGATTCTTACGGAACGCAGCCTAATACTGATTATTTAATTTTGAAATCTTTTTTTTATTTTTGTTTACCTTCCATAATCAGTGGTCAGTGGTTTCGTGAGCTAAGCAACCAGTTCATCGAAAGACGTTTCTCCACTGCAACAAATGTTGGATGACTTGGTATAGGACGATTTGGAAACCTTGTAGAGTAAACTCTGACACACTCTTGGCTATTTCCTTGACAATATCGAAAAATCAATAACATATCGGTATATTCTACATTGATATATTGCTCGGCCTTGATGAAAAGTTACGTTACTTAAGTGATAGTAGTTTTATTTAGTTGAAACTATGGCAATATACCAATGTAGAATATACTGATATGTTATTGGTTTTTGGATATTGTCAAGGAAATACCGTGAGTGTGTCAGAGTTCACAATGAAAAATCTTTTAAGTTTGCCAAAATCTTCAAAAAAAGTTGCCATACCTTGTAATAGCTTTCGACTTGCTTTGACAATTTACATGCGTCATCAGCTTCAGATGCATTTTTCTCGGAAAGGGTTGCCTCTAGCAACTTCAATAAAGTATACCTTTCTTAACTGGAAAAGATAGGGAAAAAGATTTATCAAGTCCAAAATGACATACAGCGTGGTACAATAAAGTTATAGTGATTTTAATCGTCGCTTGTGACGCCTTTTAGGAGATACAACAAAATCGTTCACAAATTTGTATTTCTCATCCCAAGAAACCCCATACTAAATTTCGTGAAATTACCTTGAAGTAGTTGAAAGATATTAAAGAAAATGTGATATATTCATTCAACTTTGACACCTTGTAGCTTGGTTATTATCAACTTTTGGACTAAGGTAGGTTTAGTTAAACCGACTTTTATTTTGAGGTGTAGGTACTCTATGTGTGTAACGATCTTTCCGGGACACCTTGTATAATCTTTCTTAAATTGATCCTATTTCAATGATTTCCTCTATTCACTCCTCAGTCTGTGCAACTAAAGTGCTACTATAGTCGCGGCAAACTCTTTTCCAATGTGGGGATAAACGTCAGCGCTTGACATTGTTGCCAAACGTATGAAATTCGACGTCAACATAATACTTAGGTTATATTGTTTACATTTATTTTGAAAATTAGTTTTTGATGGAAATACTCGTTCTCAACTAAGTAACAATACTTTTAACAGTTCTTATAAATGACACAAGGATTTGTTATGAAAAGAACAGTTGTTTTTATAATAGAACAATGCAAGCCACACGAATCGAAAATCTCAAAATGTGGAAAACGTTAAAATTAGAAGTTATGTGTAAACAGAAGAGCTAACAACATTGTAATTTATTCGGCAGTTCTAACAATCCAACAACGTGTATTTCACTAACATAGATATATCATTTGTAATTATCAGGGTTGTTATGGAAGTTGGTATGTTATGTTTGTCTCTCTCTCTAACAATTTCACCCCCACAACGGAATAGATTTTGCCGTGACTTTATACGTTTTATTGTTTTAATTCCCTATACTATTTGTTGCCATGTTTTGTTTTAATTTGCACAGAGAACAGTAACTGTAGGATTCATCCTCTTAATTTGGGAAGCAATTGTATTGAGGCAGGGGTTTCAGGGATAGGGAAAATTCTCCCTTCAATTTTTCAAAGTAATCTTTGCTAATTTTAGAAAGAAGAAATATGTTGAAACAGTATTATTTATTGTTATCAGAGATTTTCACTTGAATTCTTGTGATTTATATTTGATTATACCCGACAATTTTTAGTTCTTTGATCCTATATTAAATTTTGAGAAATTGACACATGGGTACACCTAATTAGTTCATTTAATTTTTATTTGTCTTATTGATATCTAATAGATACTTAAAACATAAAAGAACATTTAAATTGCTCTTGGAGGAGTATTCACTTCCACCAATGTGCAAACTTTTAGTAAATAAGATTAATTACATAATAGTATTTTCATAAAATCAAATATACAGGGTGATTTCTAACCTACGGAGGAAACTGAGAGATGATCAAAATAAAGTTGTTTTAAAAAAAATGGTAATAAGAAAGTTACAACGCTTTAAAGTTCTTATTAGTTAAAGCCCACATATTGAGTGTCGCTTACTTTTTATAATTCACGTTTACATAGAAACACAAACACGTCTCACGCAAATTTGATAAATTAATTTTGTAGTAGTATTATTTTTACTGCAGCTATGCATGAATAATAAAAATTGTTCCAAATACATGTCATGCACGTTCAGCGTTTCCTTCAGCAGTTCCATACAGCATTATCATATCTATGTATTCTTCATTAGGTACCTACTGTAATTCACCATTTCAGACGAATTAGGAACTTAATAAATAAGTCAATAACAACAATTAAAATAGGTACTTAATTTCTGACGTTTAAGTAACTTCGACTTACTTGATTAGATATAAACCAGCGGTTTTCAATAAATGAACACTCATAACTGAGTATTTTTAAAAACAATTTAAATAGCCATAACTTCCATCTTACAAAAGTTTTATTAAAATTTTAAGTGAACTTTGTTTATTTAACTTTCAAATATTCCAAATTGAAGTTCAAAACTTACATTAGTGTCACATTTTATAAAAAATGCACAATTGTTTATAAGAACTTTAAACCATTGTGACTTTCTTATTATTAGCATTTGATTTAAATTTGTTTTTAAAAACTTTATTTTGATCCCTTCTACTTGCCTTTTCAGTTTTCTACGTAGGTTAGAAATCACCCTGTATATCTGGAACTAAAATCACAATTTTATAGAATCGCATAGTTTTGAATGCTTACTATGGGTCTTGCTTGATAAAAAATATCTGGTCTAGAACAACATACGACCTTCCAACCTACCTAAATGGAAATTAAAAGAACTGAAATAATGATTTTTTTTTAGGATAATAATGCAACCTCATTTGTAATATGTTCATAATGCAAATAGGCAACATTGTAAAAACAACAACAATAACTGTCACATGGATGTTTAAACCTTATGTCAATAGATGGTAACTTGAAAAACTAGGCGAATGTTAGAGCATTACACGACTTTCTTGCAAAATACAAAAAAAGATATGGGGTATTTTTATATCTTTGAAATATTCAGCTGTTTTAGAAATATTTAATAAAAACCAAAAACTGACCCTAAATAAACCCCCCCTCTCCGAGACATCCAAACGTCATGGCTGACCTTGACGAAACTTGGCCAAAAGTTGTAAAATGATTTAATAAGTAATTTAGCGATAGTCAAAAAAAAGTCGATTTCATAACCTTCTATACCTACATATGTATATGTAGGTTGAAAGTTAAAAATAGATATCTCGCTTATCTTTCAAGATAACTATGGATTGCTTCATATAATTTTAAACTCAATTTCACTCCCTTTCAAGTAAAGTAAGAATATGTGTATGTTATACCAGCAACACAAAGAATGTTTTCAATTTCCGGAAAAACCGGAAGTGCTTTCATCAGGATGATATCATTTCATTAGCGTAAATGAACAAAGTTTATTTCCACAATCCCAAGTGTGTAATCAAAATACTTACAAAGTTATAGAAATAACAATATTAAATATTTCAAAATTCATCTCCTATACTAGTAGCTTTAGTAGAAGCAGGTTAGCTGCATTCATAAGAGTGACTGGTTGCCTAGAAATTATAAAAAAAACAAAAAAAAATCCTTGGAGAAAATTTTGAATAAATCAATTTCAAATAATTGCTTAAGTTTGACCCCTTAAATGTAGGCAAATTTATACCATAATTCTCTCTTTAAAGAACCTTTATTTAACTACGCATACAAGTTCAAGCGATAGTGAATGACGTTTTTTTATATATTAGGTATTTCTGTGTTTTATTAATTTTATAGCACCATTTTTAGAATTTGAAGTATATTTTGTTTGTCATAAAGTAGGTACAATTACATTTATTGTACCAATATATTTAAATACAATAACTTTTTTTGAATAAACATCTACAAAAACAACATGAAACGACAATGACTTATAGATAATAGATACGCCCAAATTTTACAAGCAGCGTAAATTCGTTTGCGCATTGCCGCGCTCGCCTTCTTAGGTGACTAGGACCGTATCTATTTCCAATTCTTTTGTATCTTGAACGGTATCGAAATATATATCTTTACAAAAAAATGTATATGTGACTGTAACTGCGGCCATATTCAATTTTGAAAGTTTTAAAAAACTGCATTTCATGCGAGTTATTGATGATTAGTTTCAATCGTCTATGTTAAAATTTGAAAATCACATCATTATTTTTCACCCCCTGTATACCTATTGCGCTTAAAAGCTTGTTTTATCGACATAATTGTCTCGTAGGCCTTCATTCCAAATTTCATCAAAATCGTCGGTATAGTTTCAACTGGTGAGTCGCCACAGGCACACACACAGAGAGACATTTTGAAAAATGTTCTAAAATTTTTTTTCGGGTTCAGGGAGTCGTAAAACATCAAAATAATGCAACTTGTTTTTTTCGATTTTTTTCGACCGCAATACTTTCTTGGTTAACAAGAAAGTAAAAATATTCCAAAGCTACCAATAATAAAGTTTAACCTTTCTACTATACTTGACCCAGTGTTACACCCGTTGCCTCTAGGTACTATTATTTTATTACTTATCATAAGGAGGTGTATTAAGGATATCTAATAATAATGAATCTATTCCACAAGATGTATAGAGAATATTTTTAAATTGACTTACAATAATAACAGTGTAAACATATAATTAGTAATTAAACATAAATATATATTCTTAGTATTGATTTATTATTCAATACAGGTTTTACAAAATATATTCTGGTGTTCAGGACAAACAAAAAAATTGCAAGCTCGACATTTTGTTCGAGATTTTCGGTCTCTTTTCTGCATTCTTTGTATCTACTACGTTTTAAATTTGCTATATTTTCACTTATACCAACTACTGCATGCAAACTAATTTTCGTTTTTTGAGGGACATCTCTTGTAATACAAGCGTTTTTACACTTTTGTGTGAAATTATAACACAGTTCTGTAAAAAAAAAGGCGCCTCTTATGTAATTTGTTTTTATTATATTGCGGATTTACATGCATATCTACTACGTGCACGTTAATTACAACTAGGTCTAATATATTGCAAAATAAGCAAACAGGCCATGTTTGGGTTCTCCTTTTACATGTATAGGCTGAGGGTAGTTTAGTGTAGTGTCCACGCCTTCTTTTGTCTGGTTATAATCCATGATTAAATCTGGTTTCTTATGCTCTTGGTATGACACCTTTCCATTGAAGTGTATTAAAGATAAAAGTAATACAACTTTACCTTTCTTTTTGGAAACTAATGTCATGTTTTTTTGATAACCAAATAAAGATGACAGCATATGTATACTCTTGTTTGGTTGAAATTCATTTAGGAAAAAGTTTTTTATTTTCTGCAGTGTACCTACTAATCGGTGTCAACGTACATTTCCACAGTTCGTTGACTAATTGCTAGTCGGTAAAAAAGTTGTTGGTTGATATATTCCTACCCGTTTTCAATGTCTTTTACTGGTCATAAAACTACATTTCTACCCTGAATAATTTCACGAGGTTGATTTTCTGCCTGTCCTGTGTACACTTCAGTACAATATATACGTAAGCGGTTTTCACATCGGACAGGAGCCACAGTTTTATTCCGTATTTTACACATGGTTTTGTTGGAATATGTCGTCTGAATGAACATTTACCATGAAAAAGTATGTTACTCGTCGACAGTAAGGTTTTCGTATGGTATAAACATTTTTGGCGGTTGGACCACAAATAAATTGAGAACAGTCCTAATTTGAGCTAATTTGTTATGTCTTCAAGTAATAGGCCTGTCTTACTTCTCAAATCGCACAAACCGACATATTACAAAATCTTTTGAGAGACATCATAGCTCTGAATATAGGTCTACCATATAACACACGCATGCACGCCCCACCCACATGCACGCACAAACACACACACACACACACACACACACACACACACACACTCACACGTACACACACACACACACACACACACACACACACACACGCACTCACCCACTCACACATACACACACATACACACACATACACACACACACGCGCGCGCGCACTCACCACACACACACACACACACACACACACACACACACACACACACACACACACACACACACACACACACACACAAACACATACAAACACATACACACACACGCACACGCACACACACACATCATGGCTGATCCTGGTGAAACTTTGCCAAACGTAAACTGAGGTAATAAGTCGATTTAGCGTTAGTGAAAAAATTGTTGAATGCATAACCTTCTATACCTACACATGTGTGCAAAAATGTGTCAAATTGTAAGCTTAACATAGCTTTTTTTTAGATTTGGAAGTTTTTTACTAATTCTGCAGACATTAGCAGAAAAGTGAATAGGTTTAAACATGTTTCGTTTGTTATTGGGTTTTGAGGATAAGCTAGTATGTGAGGATATGAAAATGTAAACTTTCACCATTAACACTCATAATAAAATACTTATCTTTTTTGGGGTTTTTAATTATGTATTTTAAATTATACAATCTAAACGTATCGATAACACTTACAGTTATCTTCGTCAGTAGTAATATTTGTTAAAAATTGTTAAATATGTTGTAAACAATTTTGTCAAACAACAGTTTGAGAAACGTATAAAGCCAACTATAAAATTAAATTTTAGTAAAGAATAACTAGGTCATTAAAAATTAAATATTGTTAAACTGCCATGAAGATGACAAATCAGAACACTCTCTACGGCGAAAGCTAACAAGAAATTTGTCAGCCAAAAAACACATTTAACAAAATTTAATCGAGTTATGATGTAAGTGTAAAGTTGTGAAAAACTTCAATTTGAAAATGATAGCATTCACAAATCCAAACATCACATCAAATAAAATAACCCAGTTAAATCTAACAACGAGATATGTTTATCAATAAGTGGAAGTGTTATTAACAATGAAAAGTATAATGCAGAACGTTTTTTGAAATTTTTAATTTTAATTTAATTTCAACTACTTATGTTAAATTATAGTGCTGTGGTAATTTAACATATAATTGGTAAAGCATTTGCCTCAAGGTCTAGGAAAAACACAGCAAAAACCTAGACATACCAAAAGTTAAAATTAAAATCAAAATTAAAACGTATAATTATGCTTTTTTTTAATTATTAGATGCCAAAACCTATTTAAACGGAGATTTTCTGCTTGTCTATTAAAATTATTAGGGTGTTTATATATTTCAATAGCTTCACGTTGTAAACGAACATAATAATGAGATTGTCTTGACAATATTTCCATATTGTCAAATTGAATATCATGATTCAGATTATTCAAGGCATGGTCAGCCACCGCAGACTTCTCTGGTTGACCTAATCTACAAAATCTCATATGTTCTTTACGTCTTGTATCAAAGCTACAGTTTGTGGTTCCAATGTATACTTTTCCACATGAACAAGATATCTTATACACTCTGGAAGATGATAATGGGTTTCACATCTTTAGGTGATCTTAAATGTTCTTTAATTTTTCTTGTATGTTTAAAAATAGTCCTAATGCCATATTTAATTAAGATTTTTTTAATTATATCTGTAACATTAGCTATAAAAGGAAGAAAAGCAGTACCAACATTAAGAACTGGTTTTTCTTTAAGGTTACGCCTAGATGGTGTAATAATATTATTAATATCTGTAAGTGAATGTCCATTATCGTGTAAGGATTTTCTTAAATATTTATATTCATCCTTCAAAAATTCAGGGTCACAAATTCGTTTTGCTCGATCTACTAAAGATTTAATTACACTAATTTTTTGACGTGGATGGTGGTTGGATAATTTATGAAGGTATCTATCAGTGTGTGTCGGCTTTCTGTGAACCTTAAAAGATAGTAAATTATTATTTTTAGATATTAATATGTCAAGAAATGGTAAACTTCCATTAGTTTCTTTTTCCATGGTAAACTGAATACTAGGATGTATACCATTTATAAAAACCAAAAACTCATGCAGTGCTTCTTCTCCATGTTTTCAAATAACAAATGTGTCATCTACATATCTATACTAAACTGAACGTTTTTTAGGTGTATTTTGTAACGCTAATGTTTCAAATTTTTCCATATAAAAATTAGCTATAACAGGACTAAGGAGACTACCCATTGCTACACCTTCAATCTGTTCATAAAATTCATAAAATGTACTCAATAGCTTCTTTTAGAGGCACTTTTGTGAAAAGTGAAACAACATGAAAACTAACTATTATATCACCTTCTTCCATTTTGAAACTATGCATTTTTTCAACAAAGTCGGCAGAATTTTTAATGTAATGGGCGTTTTTCCTATATGAGATTGTAATAAAAATGTAAGATGTTTTGCAAGGCTATATGTAGGAGAATCAATTGCACTAACAATAGGCCTTAAAGGAATATTAGGTTTATGAATTTTTGGTAAACCCATATGGTTTTGGTGAAATAGCTTCAGAGTTAGTTAGTTTCTTTTTTATTTCTTCAGGAATAGATGATAATTTAATCAGCTCTTTAGTTTTTAAAAGAAACTTTTTTGTTGGATCTTTTGGTATTTCACGATAAGTTTCTGGTCCCAACAATTGTTCTATCTTGATGTTATAATCGTTTGTATTAAATATAACAGTTGCATTACCTTTATCTGATTTTAATATTATTATACTTTCATTGCGTTTAAGATCAAGCAAAGCTCGTCGTTGACGAAAGGATAAGTTTCTCTTTGGAGGTTTTGTTTTACGTACTATGTTAACGGTGTGATATCTAACTTCATTAGCAGCATCAAAAGGTAATAATTTAATGGAGTTTTCGATGTTATATCTTCAAAATTAAAATATTTGTAGGTATTTTTGAATGTAAATTTATACGTACAATATAATTGCTAAATACGAGTAGCAGTAATCAGGTTTTGTGTATTACTTTCTAAATTAGTTAATGATCGGCATGCAATAGCCGGTTTATATCCAGCCATTCTATTCTGATAAATAAAGAGATTTTTTTTAGTACCTTACTTTTTTAATTAAGGGTTGCGTAATAGTTACTATTTTTTCTTTCTTTTTAATTCAGCATGTGTGTTTTTAAAAATCGTGTTGTAACATTTATGATTTAGTGCTTTTTAAAAGAAATTATTTTACCCATTCGATATTGGTAATCAATTTTTTAGCCTATTAAATTTAACAGGATTATATAATGTTAATGACACAGTAATTAGCTAAAAGTAAACATGAACAGTGATTTCTTACTACATATTGTTATGGAATTTAAAGCTAGTAATTATTACTTTCCAAACATTTAATGAGGTTTTTTATAAAGCAATTTCCCTGTGTATGTACAGCATTTTGTTCAAACCGCTTTGTTATTAATTACTTTAAGGGAGAGGTAAATACAAGTTGCAGTAAGTGTGATAAAGATAATTAGGTTGTTTAAAAATTATTATTAATTTTAATTAATTTATTAATTAATAATAATTTTTAATTACATATTTACCTTTGAACTTATTCGTTCATAACAAAAACTTATAATAATAATTAGGTTGTTTGTATATTTACACTCTAAAAATTAATTATGGGTAAATCAATAGCTAGTTATATATCAACTGTGCATGTAAAAATGTAGAAAGTGTTATTAGTGTGCTTATACGTGTAGCCAGCAAAACGGTTATTATAACCTTAATTTATTTATTTAGTTGCACAAATTTAATTAAAGCTAGTGCAAACAACATTTCTTTTTTTAAAAATATTAAGTGTTTGGATGCCGAAGACCTGTGTATATACAACAATTTTAACGAGAGGATGGTGATTAAAGATATCTCAAAGGTAAGAAACCAGTTTTAATATTCGTTTAGAAAAACAATATTCTGGTTACTGTGTCGTGTAATTAACTTTAAATAATTTTTTTGCATTACGTGTTGAGATTAATTTAAAATGACAGTGAAATTTAATTATTAGAATACAACCCAATGTATATATATAAAAATTTCGTAAGGTTACAATCTGTAGATACGAATTAAAAGAAATACAATTATGCAATCTCATTTGATAAAATAAAAATGTGTCCTAATACATATTAATAAACACAGCTTAAATAAAAATCTTTTCCAATCAGAACACGTGCAATTGCCTAACCTCCAGGGGTTGTAGTGCTCTTAATATGACCAAAAGGATCTTAATTAGGGTTAAAAAAGGCCACCCGAAAAGAAGCTGGCACCCCGCCCCAACCCCAAGTCCAACACCATGCTCAAGATCTAAATACACTTCTCCCGTGAGCAAGTACAAAAAGGTCATAATTAGGGATGAAAATTCCATAAAGGATTGAAAAAGGCCTCCGAAAAGAAACCGTAGGGGTAAAAAACACGGTCTCACACTTGGGCGAGTAAAAACAAAAAGGCCGTAATTAGGGATGAAAATTCCATCAAGGGTTGAAAAAGGCCTCCGAAAAGAAACCATAGGGGGTGAAAAAATAAGATCCCCACGTGGGCGTATAAAAAAGTGAAAGCTGGGGTTTCCCCAGAAAATCCAAGATCGCGGCGGAAGGTGTCGCACTACTACTAATATGTTTCACATTTAAATTAGTAAAATGCCTATACAATAACAAAGTTCCTTTCGCATTAACTGTAACACTGTTAGTGCAACCTTGCTTGTTTGCTTGTATGAATTTTTATTTGTTTATATGTATTTTAAAATATAAAATATAACCAAACTCGGTGTCAGACCACTGTATTATTTTACATGAAAGGAATTTCTTAACGGAGATAACCTCTCACATAAACGGCTCTAGACTTATGAACAAGACTCGTCCAAAGTCGTTATTGAAAACGTTCAACTACCTAAATACCTATACAATAACAAATATAACTAAACTTGAAATTAGATCTGAATAGCATAAACCTAATTACCTCGTTCTCACTTATTGTAATTTCCCAACTAACCGTCCTTTCGCATTAACTGTAACATTGTTAGTGCGACCTTGCTTGTTTGCCTATATGAATTTTTATTTATTTACACCTACTTTAAAAAATTATTTCTCCTTCAGATTATAAAAGTCAACATTCAATCAACAGTATTTGTGCACACACTCAAAATTCTACCTTGAGGTTATAAAGGTTAGCCTTCAATAGTACACATACATAAATTACTTTAAAATAAAACGATTAATTAAGTACGTACTTAAGTATTGTCATATACATCAAAATTTATATCTGTTATGGCTAATATACGATTTAAATATATACGAAGTTTAGTAGATATTTTTAAAAAGAAAACAATAAGATCATTTTTTGATAAAGCGACGCTCATTGTCAATTTTCGATGTTTACATTCTAGAAAACAAATATCGGTTTTGATATTAAAAAGATAAGCACGATAAAAAGTAAAATATACTGGTGATCGCAGATTTTCATCTGATATTTAAGCTAGGGTGATGACAGAGTGCCCCTACTACTACTAAACATGAAATTAGACCTCTATTTTACACACAAGATCTGTTTTATAAGATATACCTCTGTCAAAAAAGGGTTTTAGATTTACAAAACAAGTCCGAACGTCCATTCGAGTCTTCTGCCTGCACTTGAATATTATTGTGCAGATAAGATGTCGAGGAAAGATCGGCAAAAACTTTAGATTGGTACGCAACTGAGACCCAAAGTAATTATGTTTTTAAGATGAGTGAAGAGATTATGAAGTATTGTCTGATGGATGTTAAGATTCTCGTTAAAGGTTGCGTTAGTTGCTGTTCGACCTTCACGACCCAAAATAAAGTCGATCCGTTTGAAGAGTCAACTACAATTGCTAGGGCCTGCAATAAAGTGTTTCGTAGGCTTTTCATCGTACAATCTGTCTCATTCCAAAAGGCGGTTACAGACGTGCCGATAAACAGTCAAAAGTCGCAATACAGTGGTTACGCTGGTTGGAACATTCACAATAAGTAACCATACAGCATGCCGGAAAAGCTCGCGAGTTTAGAACACCTGAAGGTGTTAAGGTCGACGGCTATTGTGCTGAATCAAATACCGTTTACGAGTTTTTGAGATGCTATTGGCACGGTTGCGAGTAGTGTTTCCCCAACCAGGCCAATATTGATACAAAGCTGGATGTAAATACCACCATGTTTGTCCGAAACGAGAACACGGCGGCGCGATTTGTTTCTACGCGAGCGTGGTTATAATCTAGTGGAAATGCGTGAATGCGGTTTTAGAAAACTAATGCTTGCAAACGATGAGTTAAGACCATTTATACAGAATCTAGGCGGTTGGGATGATGAACCTTGAAATCCACAAGACGCATTTTACGGTGGTCGCACTAATGACAGCAAACTCTACCATAAGTGTGACGGCATTAGTGAGAAAATCATGTACTATGACGTGTCCTCATTATATCCTTATATAAATAAATACTGTAAATATCCTTTAGGTCATCCAAAAATTCACGTAGGTTTCGATTATAAGAACATTTCACTGGACACTGTGGACGGTTTAGTGAAATGTCGAGTACAACTTCCTTCTGACTTCTATCACCCTGTTTTGTCCCTAAAAATGCATGGCAAGTTGATGCTTTTGTTATGTAGGATTTGTGGCGCAGAGCTAAATGAAGGAGAATGAGGACATAGTGAACCCGAACGATGTTCGTAGGAACGTTTGTTGCGGACGAGTTGCGTAAGGCTATCACTAAAAACTGTAAAGTTTTTGATGTTTTTGAGATTTGGGAGTATGAGGTAACCGCATATGACAAAGCCGCGAAACAGGGTGGACTGTGTAGTGGTTGCATCGATAATTTCCTGAAACTCAAGCAAGAATGTTCAGAGTGGCCCAGCCATTGTACGTCAGAAGCCGAGAAGACGAGGTACATAACAGAATATTACAATAAAGAGGGAATTCAGTTGTACGAAAAGAATATTAAGAAAAAATCCAGGCTTAAGATACTTGGCCAAACCAATGTTAAACTCTTTCTAGGGTAATTTTTGCCAACGTGAAAATTTAACCCAGAGCATTATTGTATCTGAGCCAAAGGACTTTTTCAAATTGTTTACGAATTCTTTGATGCAAGTTCAATCCATTATTCCTCTTAATGATGATGTGGTAATTGCAAATTGGGATAGACCTGAGAGTGAAGGCGAGACTAAAAACTATTAATGTGTCCATAGCAGCGTACGCGACAGCGCATGCACGTGTAGAGCTATGTAGTTATCTGGAGAAGCTGAACCGCCACGTTATATATTATGATACAGTGTCATATCTGTGGCAAAACCCGACGACTGGAATACAACTTGTGGAGATTTCCTTGGTCAAAGGACCGACGAGCTGGAGGCGTGCGGTGAAAGAAGCTATGTAGCTGAGTTTGTTAATGCAGGACAGCAAAACTACAGTTATAATGTGTTTTCAACCAGTGATCAGACACTTAAATCAACGTGTAAAGTGAAGAGCATTACCTTAAACTATAAGTACTCTCGTGTTATAAACTTTGAATCGATAAAGGATATGGTGATTAGCAATAGTAAAGACTTATTTTTGTACATAAAGATAGAAAAATAGTTAGAGACAAGTGTTACAATGTATTAAGTAGAAACGAAACTAAACAGTATAGAATAAGTTACTCTCAACGACGAAGGATTTAAAACTTTGACACTTTACCGTTTGGGTATAAGGTATAAATAAATAACAGATAAAAAGAAAAGTTATTTATTTATTGAAAACCCAAACTCCTAGAGGACGAGCTTCCAACTCCTGGTTTTGATTGGGTTTCGTTTTTGCGTGTTTTCGCGTTTGAGTTTTCGTGTTTGCATGTTTTCGCGTTTGTGTGTTACCGTTTTTGTGTTTATGTGTTTGCGTGTTTTCCTGTTTGTTTTCGTGTTTTGCATGTTTGCATGTTTTCGTGTTTGCGCCTGTGTCTGTGTCTGTGCTTGTGTGAGACGAGAGAAGCGATGGAAACGAGAAAAGCGAGAGATAACGATCGATAGAGACGAGAGAAGCGAGAGAGACGAGTAACATCAACTTCTACTACAGAAAACATTCGCTGGTTTAAAAATACATCACTAGATGGCGCTACAAACAAATTCAAATTTTGCGCCGAGGGGACCACGACAAGAGGGTGCAGACCCTAACACAAGTTCTTTAGGCCCTCCTTATTAGAATACTATTTCCAACCAAGGGGAACATGGCAAGAGGGCGTAGACCCTAACACTAGTTCTTATACCTGCCTTACAAGTTAGCATTAGGATCCCCTTATTAGATTACTATTTACAGCCAAGGGGACCACAACAAGAGGGCGCAGACCTTAACTCAAGTTCTTATAGCTGTCTTACAAGTTAGCATTAGGGCCCACTTATTAGAATACTATTTCCAGCCAAGGGGACCACAAGAGGACGCAGACCCTAACACAAGTTTCTATGCTTGCCTTATGAGATAACATTAGGGCCCTCTCATTAGAATACTATATCCAGCCAATGGGGAGCGCGAAAAGGAGCGCAGACCCTAGCACAAGTTCCTATACCTGTTTTATAAGTTAGCATTAGGGCCCCGTATTCAAATTTTCCGCTGGACAGGTTTTTGGTTCTGACCTTGGCTAGCCCAAGGCCAACTCCAAGGCCAGGTCCCAAGGCAAACCCCACGTGGACGGCCTTGGAAATTCCCAAGGTCAAAAGTAAAAGGTGACGTGTCGTCCTTCTACTGTCATTGCTCCACTCAATAATGGTTATAACGTTTTTTTAATGCGTATAATTAACCAAACAACAAACACATAAGTTTCTCTTTGTGCAGTGTAGCAACTGATGGACAGGACAGAGGGCAGCATGTAAACAGTCACTGCCGCTCGTGCTGCCAGTCCTTTGACTTTCGTTCAAAATGCCGCCGCTGAAGGGAGTATGCAGCAGCAGCATGTGCGATGGCATCGCAAACGACGTGTTTACATACTCGCAATGTCCACTTCCCTGCCCAATTCCGTACTCACTGTCGCGGAGGTGAGCTGCATGTAAAAGGGGTATATAACAGCTGATGAATAGCATAAGTTTGGTTAAAATTTCCACCACTCGTGAATGACTGAAGTTAGACGCGTATAACTTCAAGGGTGATGGGTACTGGAACTACATGAACAATATTTCTACTAAACCAAAATATTTTTTTTGCAAATCAGTGTACATTTTCAGGCAAGGGTGTCCATTACTAGGTGTAGTGGCCATTTTTGGGAGTTATCCTATTTGACAAATTTTTTTTTTATGCTTCGTAACCAATTTTATTTTAGACAGAATTATACGGGGCACTATGAACTGTTGTTAATTTAAACTTACATGTTATTTGTGAATGAATTCGACGTAGTTTTTTTTCTCACCAATATTAGGATATTTAAAATGTTATATGTAGAATTTTAAAATAAAACGTTGTTACCGGGAATTGTTATTTTAAAGTTTGTTATCGCAGTTTTGAAAGGAATTAAATTTCATGATGGTTGAAAATAGTTTGTTTAAGTAACATAATATGAATGGGTATAAATTTGCTTGTTGTTGATAACAAAAGGTTCAGTCGCGGTTATCTAGTTCTACTTTTTTTTTTTCAAAATTACCAGTTCGCGTACTGAATTGTTGTTGGTGAGAGTATAGAAAATTTGTTTGAGTAACAAGGTCTCTCATTGAAAAACAGGACATGTGCGTTTCGTTTCTAGCTATCAAGTCTGTTTCTTTTCCTGGGAAATGCCAACTATGCAGTTTTAGTATGGAAGGTGTTTATGTGACGATTAAAAAAGATGACGTAATCTTGTGGGGAATGGGTAATTTTGTTTTTCAGTTAGCTGGACTCGAGCTGTAATATATATATATATATATATATATATATATATATATATATATATATATATATATATATATATACGAGCTATCCTAATCGCAAAATTAATAGCACGCCCTTTATTCCCTTTATTCCAAAAAGTATCACTGGCACTAGTATAAATAAAAGTAATCGATAACAATTACATTGGTAATCGAGAAGTCCTCTATGATTAAAACAATGACCCCTTTCTGCTGACTATTAGTGTAACACTAAAACACTAATTAATAATAATAATTAATAAACACCGTATACATATGTATATATATATATATATATATATATATATATATATATATATATATATATATATATATATATATATATTTTAATACCGTTGATAATCGCTTAAATATTATTTTCGCCACTAAATTCGTGTAAATATAATTTCAAAATAGTCGGATCGCTGAAATTTGACGACCGTAAAGATTGGAAGATTGTATTAAGGAGATTGAAGAGTTATTGGTAGCCATCGATCAATTACCAAAAGTGTCAATTGCCTTACCGCTGTAGAAAGGAAAGGGGAGAATTTAGAGTCATCATTATGTGCGAATTAAGGTAATTGCTATCCTACTTTTAATTTTTTTTTTAGTGATATGAAGTTGTTCTAATTGCATTTATTTAGGTGGATTAGTACGCCTTCTTTTGTGTGTAGTTTTTCATAAAAATCCTTCAGGCGATTAAGATAATTCTACAAAACTGTATTCACCCGTGTACCGTATCATCACCCCCAGTACGTTATGTTTATTTTATTCTGAATACTGTATACCAAAATTCATATTCCTTTAAGGTGTTAATTAAAATTAAGGTACTTAAGTACTCATGGGAATTTGAACCTTCCAAGTGTCATCCCGGTTTAACTATTAGATTTTACGTAAGTAAGATTGCGCTTTACTTCCTTCCGGAAGTAAATTTAATGTGTTTTGACAATTGTAGCAATATTTTTAATTTTTTTGATTATTATAATATATGAATAGCGTTAACGAATTTGAGAGTATTATTTCGTTACTGCGTGTAATATTGTAAGTAACTTTATTCCGTTTCACAGCGTTATTATATACGTAGTACCCAATGTAAAAGATAAGATATTTTGATTACTTTCAAGATGCAGAGTGGTTTATTTGTTTATGGAAATTGGCTGTTAATTTACTGATTCACCTGGTTATGCGACGTTAAGGAAAGCAAGTTTTTTATTTGTTTTGAACTTATCTGTGGAATACTCGCATTTAGGCACTTGGATCCCGATATTGTAGATTCAAAACAATCTGGCGCCCACTTGATTATTCTATTTGATATTATATATATATATATATATATATATATATATATATATATATATATATATATATATATAGTATTACGAGCTATCCTCATCGCGAAATTAATAACACGCCCCTTTATTCCACTGAGCTACCAGCCCCTTCTTTATCTGTTACTTCCGATTCTACTGCCATTTTCCCCCTTAACATTGTTATAACACATTTTAACAAAATGAAATAGATATATTATAACATAAAATTGATGTATTATTTTATATAATGATAACTTGTTTTTATATTCTATTTCTGTAGAGATTAGTAACAATTATATTTCAGTGAATGAGGGAATGACTATACAAAATATTAACATGTTAGTGATGTAACAAGTATCACTGGCACTAGTATAAATAAAAGTAATCGATAACAATTACATTGGTAATCGAGAAGTCCTCTATGATTAAAACAATGGTCCCTTTCTGCTCACTATTAGTGTATAGATCGAGGCTAGGGCATATAAAATAAATAAAGTAACACGTTTGGTGTCTACAAACCTTTACATATACAATGAAATCAACTTTTATTTTATAAATAATAAATAAGTATAACAGTAGGTATGCATAAACAATATTGTAACAGAACAAAAAAGTATTTGCTTTCGTCAGAACTAGTTTTTCAAAATTGTCCTCACTAAGGGAAATGCACATAGATGCATAACCAACAGAGGTGAAAGAGAACAATGCAAAGTGTAATCTGTAAGTTAAATCAACAAGGTGAATAGACGTTATAAAAGTAGGTTATAATTGGAAAATTTCGTATTTTAGTGTGATTACAATTTATTTATTATAATCCTATGTACAATTACAATTGAGGCATTAAGTTTACATAACAGTAGCTTTTATTATTTTAAAATAATCATGGAGGTTACCTGTGTGTATTTTTTTAAACAGTTATAGTTCCTTTCATACTGTAATCGATTACTGATTATAAAGAAAAAAAGCAATGATTCTGGATTCCGCTATTTACATAATGCCAGTTGTGTTTTTATTTTTTCCTGAAGTGATTTCCACATGGTGCAGGATTGATCCTGATACATATCTAATTGTAATGTGACATGAATTGAGAACAGATAACTGTACCTTATTTTCTAATGACAGTGCCTGTATATAAAATTTTGTCGCAGGCTATGCATCGATGTACCAGGATCTAAACAGTATATACACTTATGGTCAGCAAATTAACATATTTTTTCAAAAAGGGTTTATATGATGTGTAAGTAAATGGTTTCACCAAAAACCACATAATGAAAGATGCCCAACCTACTTTAACATTTACTATTATTAGTAGGTATACTAACATCAACAAATACGATTTGATCAATCAATTCAAATATTTTTTATTTACTAAAAATTAAAGCTTACACTTAAAAGAAATATTATCATCAGTTTTACAAATTACAATGTAGTTATAATCCAAATCCACCTCTGCAAGATGGACTACTTGACATTGGTTGCTCACCAGACATACCTTTTTCCGGTATTTTTGCTTCAATTGATAGTGCATGAATTCCATTTTCCATTTCCTCTTTTAATAAATCATAAATCATGCGGTGTCTCTATGAAATTTAAATTTTATTACACTAAATAAATACTTCAACAATACCTTAATTAAAGGTAACCCCAGAAATTTATCACTAACAACAGAAATTTTAAAATGTGTTTCTGAACCTTTAGGAACATTATGCATATAAGATTCATTCATAACTTTTAAGTGAATTGGATTTAAACTATTCGTTAATTTTTTTCTAATTGTAGATTCTATTGGAGTTATTGAGCCTGACATTTTGAAAACCTGATATGTCGTGAGGATTGATGAATTAAATAATCCAGAACCTAGAAAATAATAATTCAACATTTAAACTAATAACGTTATTATTCACATACATTTCTGCAGCATTAAAAACAAGAATTTTGAAGGCATATTTAAAACATTGTTTTTCTAACCAAACTAAATAGATCAGGGGCGTAGATATACTTTTATTTGGTTACGAAAACTTGATTGGTGTCAGTGGCGGTTCTAAGCTTATTATGTTTTTCCCGTAGAATTCTTATCAAACGTAATACTATTATAAGCAAGTAAGATATTGAACATTATACGAATGAAAGGTATTAAATTCAAATTAAATGTTTATTAAGCACCAACTAACAATCACACGAAATCAAACATAACTCTATCAGACTGTCCTGAACGTATTATTTTTTTCAAATTCTGGCTTTACAGTTGGATTTTACAACGAAAATCAGGAGAATTTTTAGTTCTTCAGGTAATAAGCAAAACTTCTATTACTAAAAATTTAATTTATCGCTCGCTTTTTGCTTTTCTACAATATGTGCCATTATATCAGGGCTAGACCATTAAAAATATCTGGTGTAGAACAACATACGACCTTTCAACCTACAACAGGGAAATTAAAAGCAATGAAATAATTTTAATAACAATTTCTTTAAGAGAATTATGCAACCTTTTTTATAATAAATTCATTACAAAAATAGGCAACATTGTAAAAACAAAAACGATCATCTATATCAAAAGTTTATATCAGATATAGGTTAATAGACATCTAGATGCTAACTTAAAAAAAAGTCCAAAGCCGCTCGCTTCTATAAAATATCAATAATATAGTTTATTTTCAACAGTAATTACATAAGTGGTGATAATTTTTTAATAATTTCAATTAGATTTACGAATCTTTGTTGCTATAGAAATCTAACGAGTGGACGAAGTGCACGCATAGGATTTCTTAATAGCAACAAAGATAAGTGCTGATCTAGTTAAAATTATAAACTCATTACCACGAATGTAGTTCGGCGTGATTATTTTTAAACTATGTCGCAAAATGTTAAACAAGTATGTAAGTATCTTTATTAAATAGTTAGGAATGTTTGCAATTGTAATTAATAGTGCAATTATTGTAGGTAATGGTAGAATTGTACAGTATCTCTTCTTAGGTTGTTGATTACGGTTGTGTGATGCACTTCGTCAAGTTGTAAATAGGGTTTGAGGGAGTTTGCAGGTGAGTGTCCTGTTATTTTTCACAACTGTTCCTCATCTACTCCACCTTTAGCTAGTTGTGTTACATCAGAAGAACGATTTGAACGGTTTGTATTTTTATTATGTTAGGATCCAAGCCAATCTTTTGGGCCGCTTGTTTTGTCCATTTTCCTATTTCGTTTTGTCCCACCGGAAGATTTTTATACCACCCCTTAGATAAAAATTCCTACCAATATGGA